>MU119298.1:3288-186611 GCA_014904845.1 Acephala macrosclerotiorum
TTTTAAATAATTCGTTTATAATAATATAAATACTTTTTTTAATATATTTAATTTCAAAATCGAATAATTGTATTTAAACGAATTAACAAATAATTAAAACGTTAAAAAAATTTATTATTATTTGATTTAATTAAATGATAAACGTATTAACGTTCGTTTTAAAAATAAAATAAATATTATATAATTAAAATTGTAATTTGTAAAAATACTTTAAAAATTTTCGATATTTTTTTATTATATTATAATTTTATTTAATAATATTTTAAAATTTTAATTCGTATTATATTATTTGTTTTCGTTTTTTATTATTATATTAATTAAATATTTTTTTATATTTTTATTAATTAGTATCGATATTTAAAATAAATATTTTTTATTTATTAATAAAATTATAATAAATTTTATAAAATACTAAAATCGTTATAAATTTGTTTTATAAAAATACTATAATAATTTTCTATTTTTTTTTCTATTTAAAAAAATCTTTTTTTTTAATTAATTAATATAATAATTCGATAATAATATTAAAATATTAAATTTATATTTTGTAATAAATACAAATTTTAATAAAAGTTTTGATTTTAAAAATATTATTATATTTAATTTATTTTAAAATTGTAAACGAAATTAATAATAATTATTTCGTTTTAATAAAATTATAATTTAAACTTTATATAAATTTGAATTCTCTCGATTCGATTTAACGTTTTATTCAAATTTTAAATATATTTAAAAACGAATTAATAAATTTTTAAAAATACTAATTCGTTATCGTAATTCGTATAAAAATTTTTAATTTTTACGTTATTTAAAAATAATATCGCGATTTTAAAAAATATATCTTTTAAAATTATTATAATAACTCGAACGAATTAAATTATAAAATTAATTATTTTTTAAAATAATATTATTATTCGTAAAAATTTTAATAAAATCATAAAAACAATTCTATTTTTATTTTAAACGTTTAACGTAAATTAATCGTATTTAGAAAAAAATCTATTAAAAAAACGTAAAAATATTCAATAAATTTCTCAAAAAATTTATTTATAAAAAAAAATATATTAATATTTTTTAAAATAATCGAATTCATTTTTATAATTATATTAATTAATCGATAAATTTTAACGATTTTTTTTGCGATTAAAAATTATTATTTTTTTCGAGTATTTTACGATCGAATTATTTTTAAAATATTTTTATTACAATTAAAAACAAAATTTTAAAACAATAAAAACTCTTTTTTTATTACATTGTATATTAAATTGTTTTAATACGAACAAACGAATTAATATTTTTATAGATTTTAAAGATTTTTTTTTAATTAAATATTATTATTTTTTTATAATTAAATATTATTTTATTAAATTCTTATAATTATTTTTCAATAAATAAAAATATTAATCGCTTAAAAATAAATCGTAATTTTTTTAATATTAAAACAATTTACGATAATAAATATTTTATATATTTTTTAATATATTTTTAAAATATTTTTCGTATTTTAAATCGTTCGAATTAATTTTTTCGTTTTTTAAAAGTTTTTTTAGTTTTATCGATTAAATCGACAAATTGTACTTTTTTAAATTTGAATTTATATATCGTATTAACGTTTATATTAAATAGTTTCAAATTAAAATTATTTAATAATAAAACAATTTTTTTATTCGAGTTTTTTTTTTGTTTTTATACTCGAAAAATTTTTAATTTCGTTTTTTTTTAATAAAATAAAATAATTAGCGTTTTATATTATTTTTTTAAATATTTTCTTTTAATATTTACATTTAAAAATAATAATATTATTATAAAAAAATACTTTTTTATTTTCTCATCGAAAATTTTTTTATTTAAAATTTCATTTATTTTTTTTTATTAAAAAAAAACGTTTTATAAAAAATCGAAAAAAATAATTTTATTTTTTATATTATTTTATTTGTATTTTTCTTTAAATTAATAATATTTATTTTAATTATATTTGTTTTATATAAAATAATATTAAAAATATTTAATAAAAAATTAAAAATAAAAAAAAATTCGTTAAAATATAAAAATCGTTTACAAATTTTAATATTATATTGTTTTTTAATAATATTAGTATTTAATTTCTTGTATTATATTCTTTTTTTAATATTTTTTTTATTCGAGAATATATACGAATATAATAATTTCTAGTAATTTAACGCAAATAAATTTTCAAGAAAAAACAATTATAATCGTACAAATAAAATTAAAATTTTTAAAGTTTTAAAATACATTATTCTACGAATTATTATTTTTGTATTCAATTTGTATTTTTATTATAACGACGAATAATTGTTTTAAAAAAAAAATTTTTATATTATTTACAAAAAAAAAAAAAAATTTATATTCGATTTCGTATTTAATTTTTATTTTTATAATTACTATTTTAACGAATTCGAAATTCTATTCAATAATAATAAACAATTAAAAGTTTTTAACGTTTATAATAATATTATTAAAATCTCGAATTATATACATAAAAATAATACAATATTTCGTTTTAATATTTAATATTTCGTATTTTTTATTTGAATTAATTAATTCAAACAAATTAAAATATAATTTAAAAATAATAATAATATATTTTTTTTAATTAATAACGAGAACTCGATTTTTATGAAATTAATTTCGAGTATTATAAAATTTTTAATAATAAAAATAAATTAATTCGTTTTTTTAAATATTTTATAAAAATTTTAAAAAAATTATTTTATAAAATCAACGATTTTTAATATTTTTTTTATTATAACAATTTTAATATTTATTAAAATCAAATAATAAATATTATTTTTTTATTATTAATTAATAATTATTATAATAAAATTCGATATTTTCAAAATATTAATAATTATTTTTATTTTCTTTTAAATTTTTAAAAACGATATTATATTTTTAAAGAATTTTCATAATAAAATTTTATTAATAAAATTATTATTTTTAATATCGAATTATTATTTTAAAATTTTATTTTTCGATTAATTTATATTTATTTTTTTTCGTTTTTTATTTTAAACGTTTTATAAAATTTATTATTATAATTCGATTTTTAAATATTTTTTTTTATTTTTATTTTTTATTGAAAATTTTCTCGTATACTTTGAATTTTGTTTTTCGATTTACTTATTATTATTGTATTTATTATTATTATATTTATTAATAATTTTTCGTAGAATTTATTAATAATCGTTTTATTAAAACTTTAAATATTAATATTATTATTATTAAAAATATACGACAATAAATTCGATTTTTTTAAGATTTTTTTATTAGTATTAAATTTTTTTTTAAATTTTTTATATATTTTTAAAACGTTTATTAAAATTGTAATTAAAATTTTTTCTAATTATTTGTTTTATAATTTAATTATATTAATATTGATTATTTTTAAACGTAAACGATTACGAAAATCGATTACAATTTCAAAAACTACAATATTATTAATCGTTTTTTTAATAGTAATATTTATAATTAATTAATTTATTTATAAATAAATAACAATTTACGAAAAAATAATCAATAAAAAAATCGTTTTTTTCGTTTTTTATTTATTTGAAATATTTAAAACAATATTATTCGTTTTATTAATTTTTATTATATTTTTTTAAACGATTAATAATATATTTTACAAAAATTTAATTAATATTAAACTATATAAAGTTTTATATTCGCTTTTTTTTATATTATTATATTTTTTTCGTTTATAATTAAAATTCTTTTTTCGTTTATATTTTCGTAAAAAAACAAATTAATTCTAATTTTAATTTATAAAAATTATAATATTATTCAATTTTTGAGATATTTTTATAGTATTAATATTTAAAGCAATTTTCAAATCGTTAAATAATACAAAAAAAAAAAAAATTCAATTTTTTAATAAAATCGTTTATTTAAATTAAAAATTTTAATATGAATATTTATTAAGTTTTCTAAGTTTAAATAATACGTAAAATCGAAAATTGAAATTCGATATAAATTTTTTTAGTAATTATATATATTTTTTATTAAATTTTTTTATAAATAATTCGAATAAAATAAAAAATAATAAATTATTAATTACATTTAAAATTATTTTTTATATTACAATATTCAAATATTTTTATCGAATTTTCGAATATTTTAAATCGTTAATTTCATTATATTATCGTTTTTTTTTTATATTTATATACGATAATTATTTTCTCGTATATTTTATTGTAATTATAAATAAATATTTTTATCAATTCGTAATCGTTTTTTTTAAAAATTCGTTTTTTAATATATATCGAAAATCTTTTTATAAATTCGCATTTTTAATATTATTTGTTTAATTTGTTTCGTTTAATTAATTTTTTAAATATTCGATCGAATAAATTTACGTACGTTTTTATTGTTAAAAGATTTTTTATAAATTAATTAATAATTCTATATAAAAATTTTATATTTACTCGATAATACTTTTAATTGTATTCGCGAAATTCTTTTTTTAAAGCGTTATAAAACTTTTTTTTCAAGTAATTTTCAATATTATACTTTAATATAAATCGAATTAATATATCGCAAAAATTGTATTTTTTTAATTTTTAAAATAATTTTATAGTTTTTATACATATCGTCGTATTATTCTAAAAAAAATTGTAATATTATTTTCTTTAAATTAAAATACTCTAAAAACTTTAAAAAAAAAATATTTGTAATTCTAATATAAATATATATTTCTCGAAATTTTATATTTTTAAAAAATTATTTTTATTATTCGTAAAAAAATTTCTAAAAAAAATCGATAATATAATTAAAATAAAAATATTTTTTATCGAAAAAAATAAATTTTAACGCGAATAATTTACTAATTCTAATTTTTAAATTAAAAATTAATTTAATAATTTAAAAATATAAATTTTCGAATTATTATTTTTAAATAAAATTCGTTTTAAAAATTAATTTCTATTTATATCGTTTTCTCGTAAAAAAAAATTTATTTTAATTTTTATTTAAAATTTCGTTTATTTGTTCGTTCTAATAAAATGTATTTTTTAAATAAATATTTTTTTAATCGATTTCTTTCGATTAAAATTTTTTATTTCAATTTTTTTTATATTATTTTTTAAAATTCAAAATTTATTCTAATTTTATTATTTTAATTTAAAAACAATTACAAATAATTCGCAAATTGCAATTCTCAAAAAAATTAAAATTAAAATATAAAATAATAAAACAATTTCATTTTTTAATATTATAATCTCTTTTTTTTTTCGTATTAAAACTTTTTTTTTTATATTTTAATTTTCATTGAAAATAAAACTAATTATCGTAAATAATTGTTACGAGTTCTTTTTTTTCTTTTTTATATTCGTTTTAATACTAATTATCTCGAGTAATTCAATACGTAATTTTTATAAATCAATATTTTTCTACAATTTCGCAATCTCGTAATTAAATTATTTAATTTCGAACAATACAATTAAAACAAAAAATCCTCGTCAATTGATTTTTAGCCTTCGATTTCTAGTAGTTTGAGTTTCTTTTTAATAGTAATAAAAAACAGAATATACAAATCGCACATAAACAGTTCTCAGCGAGGTCCACTGGAACAACTCACTTCTCGGCGTCGCTTTACCAATGTAGAAAAGCAATAAAGCACAAAGCAAAAAAGTCCAATCGTAGATCAGTTCGTTTTAGCCAGTAGACTAGACTCATTCGAAGTAATCCGTAATCCGTAAATCAATCAATCAATCAATCAGAGTAGAAATAGAAAAAGTTATTAATTAGTCTATAGTGAGCGAAAGCTCCTTATGTACTAGAAGACACGTGACCAGCACTGCCCTCGAAACTAGCTATTTACAAGGATTTTTGAAGAGAGAGCATATAACCCCACCACAGTACTTTTGGTTGAGTAGTGCTCGGTAACGGGATCTCGGTAAACCGATTCGCGAGGGGACCAGAAGGATTCCCTGAGCATGATCCAGTTGACTTATTAGCGTGCACAAGACTCAGGGCGCTGCTCAGGTCCAAAGACGGAAATAGACTTTGGTGGACACACGTGTCGTTTGAGATTATAGTAGTAATCTAGTTTATTGTCCTTTATCGCCTATCCAGCATATAAAACAACCAAATGCTTTTTGAATGCGATTTTATAGTAAAGAGTTTACAATTATCTCCTTTACACAGATGTGCCTTCTTTATATAATAACTAGATTGACCCCTGTTTAAATATGCCCTTCGACGAGTGCAACTAATTTTTAATATACTTCAAAATTAAAAAAAAAATTAAAAAAAGCGAAAAAACTTTAATTAATCAATTTTTATTCTTAGTAATTAAATATTATAAAAAAAAATCTTTTTAAAATCCGTAGCGTATACAGCTTTTTTATTTAGTTCCTTTTATCTCTAAATTATACTGTAAATATAGTTTTTAAAGTTTTTTTACAAATTCTTTTATTTTAAAATCCTTTTACGAAGTTTTACTTTTTTCTTTTTTTCTTTTATAATCGTAAACTAGAATCTATTCTTACTTCTCCATATTATAGTCCAGTTTTGAAGTCGACTTTTATATGGCGTTTTTTAAAGATTATATTTGTATTTTAAGCATCGTTTAATTATTAGAGTATCGCTTCGAACGTGGGATGGCAATGCGTAGAAAACGAGACGTTATTATTCGTACCGCGCAAAGAGCACATATAGTTTTAATATTGCAAAGGATCGTTTAATATATTATATGCAAAAAAATAGTAAGTCGTATAATAATAATAATAATAATAATAATAATAATAATAATAATAATAATAAGTAAAATTAGAGTTTTTACCCCCGGTAGAAACTTTGCATTATTACTACTACTTTGGTTTAATCTCGGCCTTGCAAACTTTTAAAAAAGAGCTAAAGGTTCGTAAATGACACCCGGGAGCTTAAAAAGGCTCCCTACTAATAGGTGTTGAATCGTCGCCCCCCGAGAAAGAGAATCCTCTGCATTCGTTTCAAGCAACGCCATCGACCTGAACGATAGACAGGAAGAACATCAAAAGCTAGATCCCCCAGTGCAAAGCGAGGTAGATTGCTTCAAAACCATTCATGTTTGAACCGATCACTCTCTATCGACATACCATCCATTGTTTACTATTACCACTCACAAGGACACGAGGAAAGCTTCATTGGTATTCAATGGCTCCGGCAAAAGAATTTGACATCTCGAATAAAAAATAATAAGATAATGTTAACTTGGATGGAATACCCGAAATTTGGGTCAAATAAAATTTACGACACAGTCAGTATTTATCGTTTCGAAGTTAGCAAGTCTAAAGGCGGAAATAGTATTCGGAAGAAATTGGCTAGAGCACGAGTTGAAACACATTCAACGATGGCCCAAGAAGATGCGTATCCAAGCTGAGGGAAATAAGTCCGACAATGAAGATGATGTCACAGTACAGCTCGATCAAGGTCTAAACCAGTGGAGCCTACACGATATCCTCGCAGACGACAATGAAGACAACAACGAAGCAACGACCGAAGCTTCAACAGGGCCCATTCCCTTTATGCCAACCATCACAATGCTCGAGCGGGTTCCACGTCGTCGCCCCGGATATCAAAGGGCTAAAAGCAAAGACGAACTCCCTACCTTGACGCTGCGAACGAGGAACGATTCGGTTTCCGACAGATCCACCTTTGAAGTGTCAGACCACCGACTACGGCATCGGCGCAGTCCCTCTCCCGCCTCACTTTTCGCTACCGCTACACACTCATGGAGAAGAGCTTCCAGTTATGGCAGTCTTCACCACCTTGATCCTGATCTTTTGGCAAATTGACGCTGGCACATGAAAGCTCTCCACGGGAATCATCGAAATTCGAACCAATAAAAGCAAGAAGTCAAGACTAAGAGCAAGAAGAAAAGGGAAGCAGGATTGCATACGAACACGATACAAAATGGAGTAGCCAGAGAGTGTAGAGATCCTAGTTTATGTGAATTCCTCCTAGTTAGATGTAGCCTTTCGAATCGAGCTGAACTCGCTACCAACATGACTATTCGTGACCTCGACCACTTGTGCGGCACTTGTCGGTATTGGGTGCCAGTCGACGGGTAGTCAGACGTTATCATGCGGCGCAAGATGCAAGATCTAAAAGCTAGTTCAGCGTTAGATCTATCGTAACTATCATCCAATTAGTCTACGGAGACATTTCGTATATTCGAAGACATACAATTTCTTCCAAAACATAGAAAGATCCCTTGATATCAATATCGATGGCCAAAGAAGTCTTCGAGTCAACTCTTCCCACCACCACCACCATGCAAGCAATCCAACTCACCAAAGGCGGCCCCGCAATCCACATCAGTAATCGCCCCCTCCCCACTCTCCCCCCAAACTGCCTCCTTGAGAAAACCATCGCCGTCGGCCTAAACCCCCACGAACTCCTCAACATTTACCCTCCCTGGAGCATCTCCTTACCCGGCAACCTCCTCGGGTGCGACTATGCCAGCACCGTAGTCGAAGTCGGATCTGAAGTGAAACGTCCTTTCAAGAAAGGGGATCGAGTATGTGGATGTACGAGACCGAATCCTCTGCAGCCGGATTGGGGCACTTTTGCGGAGTTTATTGTTGTGGCTGGGGATGTGCAGTTGAGGATTCCAGAGGGAATAGGGTTTGAGGATGCGGCGAGTTTGGGGGTTACAGTTTTGACGAGTGGTGCTGTTTTGGTCTATGTCCTTTGGGGTTGGGGTTGGGAAGAAGCTAATTGGGGATAGTGTCATACTTTGGGGTTTCCGATGCCACCTGAATGCGATGTATTGAGACGTCAGATATTGGTCTATGGTGGGAGTATGCCAACGGGTCGAATGATCTTGGAATTCGCCAAAATGTAAGCGCTATCTCTTCTGTGCCATTCTCCAAATTGATGTCATGATAGGTCGAACTTTGAGATCATCACGACTTGCTCTCCTAACAATTTCGAAATGGTGAAGCATTTGGGTGCTGATTACGTGTTCGATTACAATGATCCCAATGCAGCATCGGCCATCAAGACGCTGACCAAAGATAATCTATCGCTTTGCATTGATTGCTTCTCGGAACAGTCTAGCTATGACATTTGCTCGCAAATCCTAAACAGAGGTGCTACCTATGCGTGTCTCCGACTGATGGATTCTGTTCGTCCAGACCTCGACTTCAAATTTTGCATGGGTGTGATGTATTTTAATGCGCTATTCGCTCTTGCAGGACGGACTTAGGATGCTCCACCGGGTGCATTCGAAAGTGCTGTGAGGTTCGCGGAAGTGGCGGAACGCCTGCTTGCGGACGGCGAGATAAAGCCCCATCCGAAAGTTGTACGAACTGATGGTTTGGCGGGAGTATTGGATGGAATTCAGCAGCTGAAGGAGGGAAAAGTGCATGGCGTGAAGTTTGTGTATACGCTATCGCAGTAATGATCCGGGACCGAAGATGAAGAAAAGAACTTTAATGCAGCTCGTCAATCTCTTGGCCGTGCCAAGGCATTCTAAGCCGCTCCTTCCTCCAGCAATGACTTCCTGTCGATCGTGCTGCCCGCCCCGGCCCATCCCGCTGAAAGTCCCGGCAAGGCTGGGAGACCGACAACGCTGAGATTTTCCATATGTGTTTCTGATAGACATGTTGAAGCCCTTTACCTATGTAGCAAGCATTCCAGTTGATCCAATGACTTAATCCTCAGAATCCCGACAGTGAGGTCGACATCCTCTTGCTCACAATGTGGATCGCCAGAATCCCACATTTCAAAGCTGGCTCGATATATCTTTGTTATCGCGAACATAGACCACGTCCGAAGCTTCGATATCGAGATGACCAAGGACTTTCTCAAATAACCCATCTACCTTAGACACCCCGAAGAAATTTGTGGTGACAAGACAGTTGACCAAATCTTCGAGTTCCAGCCTCTTGACTATCTATTCTTGGGCATCCTGAGGTCCTTCGCTGATGATCAAGACCTTCTTTCCAATTGATTTGAGGTATGAAATCAGATCTTTGGCTCCCGGTTTCAATTCCAGTGAGCTTTCGAGGGCATTCTTGAACAAAGCAGCAAGTTCATTGAGGAAGTCTAGTGTAGCGGCGAAGGAGAAGGTCTCTACGACACTAGCAAATCGCTCCTTCCGATAGTCGTCGGAGGTCTTGCCGTCTGTGAATGCCTGCGCTGTCTTCAAGGCCAGAATTCTCAAATATTTCTCCCCTAAGTCATCGAGCGAAACATTCTGCGCTGTTGCTATTTGGAGCAAAATCGCCTGAGATGCGGACTTGGACGCCTTGCGAAATTCGTGAAGCGTATCGTCCAAGTCAAAGCCAAACTAAGACTTTTCCAAGAGAAGATTTCGTACTTATTGCGAGTCGCTCGCTATAATGTTCTTGGTCGAATCATTATTGAGCTTCTCTGACGTTGTGAGGTTCTTTGCCGGGTCCTAATGTCGTGCGGCGTTGTCCTCAATTACCCGGAAAACAGATGTGATTGAAGCGCTCTAGGGCCACTGACTGTATACGGAGATCTAAACCGTGTCGAGCATTAGTAGATTTGTTGAAAAGCGAAGCAAAGAATCTCGCGAATTGACGTGATCCAAGGCCAAGTCTTCCGACTGCAAAAATTTTTCAAGGCGGAAGTTCACATTCGCGGCACGGCTCGGCTCACTCCGACAACCCCCGTAATTAAGAGATCTTATGATGGGTTTTAAGAGGAGGTCGAATAAGACGTTTCCTCCGCCGACAGGGTGGTTGAAGTGGAATTTCCTAGCGGCTGCACCCTTCAACAATATAGTCTCATTGTTGTTGTGTATCGTAGTAACTCGAGCACTTTCAAGTAGTCGTCTTTTTGAAACCTGGCGTGGTTCTTTTCAAACTTTGACTTTCGGCCGAGAGCCACGGCAGCGACGTCCTGACAAGATCCATTTTTAAGGCGAGGATCTGCTCCGAAGTCGAGGAAGGCCTTCACGGCCTGGAAGAGACTGCTGTCCTCCGATCCATCTCGAACTAGCCCGTGAAGCGGCGTATTGCCATCTGAATTCCTCCTTACACGGTTTGGGATGGCACCGTGCTTTAAAAGACAGACCACGCACTCGAGTCTACATAGATCCGACTAGGAAGTCCAATATCTTTCCGCAAGTATGTCAAGGGGAGTCAAGCCTTGCCTGTTCACCACATCCAGCGTGGCGCCGTTTCGAAGCGGAAGATCAGTCGTTTTTAGTACAGTATCCCGCGAATGAAAATTCTTGACCACAAAGTGAAATATCGTATCGCTCCGTGCCATTGCAGAAGATGGATAGAGCATTTCAGCCAGGCTCGCACCTGCTTGAATCAGAGTCTTTGCTGTTTCCTACCTACCCATGTCGAGGGCCAGGCTTAATGGGGTGACATTTGTTACGACCACCTAGAAAGTCTGTGTGCGCTCCGGCGTGTAGCAGCTGTAATATTGTTGCAGGCTCTCCTGTTTCTGCCGCAAAATGTAACGGGGTCCTTCTGACATGGTCCAGAACATCTGGTGATTCGGTATAGCGAAGTAGGATTTTGACATTTTCACTTTGCCCCTAGAATGCCGCTAAATGGAGTGGGCTTATGTGCTTTCTGCCCTTCGAAAGTTTGAACGACTTTTTGTCAAGCGTGTTACTTCGTTCGAGACAGAGAAGTTTTTCGAGTACATACGAATGGGGTCCGCATGCTGCCGCTTGGACGGTATCCAGTCCGGCTCCATCTTCGCCGGGAGAGACCTTCAAGTCGCTATCTGACTTTTGCATGTTGGCAAGCATGCGAAGCACAAGAAGTGCTCGCTTCTCTTCCAATTCACTATCAAGAGCTGCTTAATCTGGCGGGCCGGTTTTCGATCTGCTCAAGAGCAAGCTGTGCTCTCCGGGACGGAACGAGAGTAGAGCGAGAAGGTCAACAAAGTTCGTAGATGTGCTGACTGTGACGCAAAAACCAAATGTGAGAAAGTATTGCAATGAGCCGATCCCTGCATGAAAGGGTGATATTGGTAGTGTTTTTGAAGCGAAAAGACTGCGATGTTTACAGCGTGTCGAAATAATGAGGTTGTTGACGTTCTTATGGATTATTTCAGCGACAATTGCATCGTGCCTAAAGCAAGTGGCCTGTGATGGTGCAGTCCAGCATTTAAGCGGTACCGTCTTCTCACCCAGTCGGACAATGAGGAGGCACAGGCAGTTGACGCAGAACTTGGTCGTCAGAATTTGGCGAATCCCTCGGTGGCCGTGTAGATGGCCCAGCGTAAATCATTTGTTTCCTTGGTTACAGCTTCGAGAGTGAAGAGCGCTTCTCTGGGCACGTTCTCCAAGAGCCAAATGAGACAAGCCTTGTGACCGCCATTGCAACATATTTCAGAGCCTTTGTATACTTTACAGGCCACTACCTAAGTGACGTAAACCCTTCCAACCCCCCGACCAATGTGGAGTAGAGCGTATAATCCCGTGCTCGAAGGGTTTCAAGCTCAAGCGGCTCAAGTTTCGGAGCCACTAAGCAAGAATTCTTCACCTCTTGGACCTCAGGGGAGGTTGTTGAAGGTTGAGTCTCGACACTTGCTTATCTTGAAGTAGATTCGAGATTTGTATTCTTATCACACGTTGCTTCGTCTTCTGTCGAAGCTGTCCCAGAAGAGCTCTCCTGTATGGGCCTAAATCGAGAAAGCTCATCGTCGAAACCAAATCGCTTGTCTTCGATATCTAGATTGAAGATGCTGAAAGTCTCGTTTGTTTCGGCATTTGAATGCATGCCCCTTATCGTAGACAATCTGTCGGTCTGCTTCTGAACTTTCTTCAAGATGTCCTGGTTCTTGTGGAGCAATTGAACGATGTCTGTTGTAGATTGCCTTGGCGAATGTCAATCTCTTGCTCAATGTCAGGATCACATGACTTACAATTGCAATGTCTGTACAAGCAGCTGCACACCGCCTTGTCGTCCTTGGAGCCCATTCGTCAGGTCTTTGATATCATCTTCCTTCAACGTGTATGTAATGAAGCCGCCACTTGCAGCATCAACAGCCTTTTCCAGCTCGCCGATGAGAATTGAAGTTGTAATACTGCATGCTGACAAGGCTGTATCGAAAGAATCGGTCCATTCATTCTTGCAGCCCAGATAAGTGGCAAGAGAGCTAGTCAGATCGAGTAAGAGATCCTGTTCAGGGTGAAGAGCCGTTTGATATGTACTTATTTCCGTTCTGAGAACGATTAGAGTACGTCGCATGGTCTGGTATCGCCTGGCCAGATTGTTGCACAGGATCACAACTTGGCTGCTTAGTGTTGCCAGTGCAGTGACGGTGGTAGCAATGGAGAGGGGATCCATGACTGGTCGAGAAAAGCAATACAAAACAGACCGTGAACAATAATAATAATGAAGATATCAGACAAGGCTACGCCTCTGCCAAGGTGAAGGGTGCCCTCGTTTCTACTGAAACATCACGATACGGGAAAAAGAAATATCGCAAGCCATGTTTTGCAGGGCCTCCATCTGGGCCAAGTCCAGTAAGCAGCTTTGGTTGAAACATGGATCAATTGGTGAGGAAAGACTTCACTCAAGACACGGAGTTTTGATGAGAAGAAAGTAACGAAAACCCCGAGCGAAGACGTCGCGTCGTCGAAATTAAGCGTGATTTCTGCACTGATGGCACAAACGACTCTCTGTATATGGAGTACCGGTACATCAGCGTCTTCGATCTCACGATCTCGGTCAGAAAATTCTAAATTCTTTTGGACACCACAGAGACCAGAGACAGACGTACGCCGAGTTTCGTCATATGTATCCCCATTCTCGAATGGATTTTTCTTTAATGAAGTTGGCTTTTAAGGCGTTTTTCTGGTCTTTTCTTGCTCGCACTTTTCATAGCGCTTCAAGGATATATATAAACATATAAACGCACGGAGACATTCTTTTTCATAATCCTAGAAATAATAGATCTTCGGCGCTCATCCGGTCCCATGACGATTATCTTGATAAGATACCCACCCTGATTCCACCTTCCAAATTTTCATCTCATCACACCTGGGCGGGCCGCATAAGCGCTTCCTCTCTGAATATTTTGAGAGGCCTCAACCGTTCATGATAGGTACATCTGATTTAGGAATAGTTACAAAAGTACTCGTTCCAGCGCAGGTAAGGACCCGCCAGATGTCCACATGCCAAACTTCTCGAGTCGACAAGCCGAGGTAGATCGCCCATACTCCTCTCGCTAGGGCATTGTTCTTGGCATGCTTCCCTGCAGATCTGGGGTAAGTTGCAGCCGCAGAAACGAGACGATCCTCAAAGCCAGGTCGTCGGGCGCCGTTGTGATGTTTGATTTGAGTTTTGCGCGCGGTAGGCTCGGTTGCTGTGCGTGCGGCCCGGGTGATGTAGGAACAACGAGACTCTGGAGAAGGATGCACGTCCTGAGTGTGGGGAAATAACGTTAGGGATCGGTGCCATGGGGAGGTTTGCTCCTTCGGATTCGCCTCTCAGGAAGCCATCGTCAGAACCTTAAAACTTATCGAGGACTCGTGACCGCGCAAAGATATCGATGAAGAAGCTGCAAACGAGGACGATGACCTCAAGGACAGCATCGTTGCGAACTTATGCCTGGCCTCATAACGAGTGCGAGCCTAGAGCTGCCCAGCGTTGGCTCTTGAAAGGCTCTCGAATGCAGCCTCCCGCAAGATCTGCAACACTACACCTCCTTTCCACCGTCCTCCTAACCCTCATCCGCTGGTCTGGTCGGATTCAGGGCACGTCAATTCAGACATCGCATCGTGTTTCCATTCCGAAAACTCCCATAGGTTGGACGGCGTTCTGACATCGATACCCCTCTATAGACCGATCCCGTTGATGTTGGAGTCATAAGTAAGAAGCCCTCATGGTCCGTACTCCAACTCGACACCCACGTTTCGTTCAGATTTCACCACCATTGAAAAATCACGAGAGTTTGATGAGAGGAATTCCTTCCTATGCGTGACCTGGTTTGAGTGTTTGTGCTGGCCCTAGCCCATGGCAGCAGCTGCTTACAGCTCGCTTAGCGTTACGAGTAGATGCAGCAGCCTCGAACTTGGAAAGGCAGGCAGGCAGGCAAGTTCCAAATCAACGTCGACCACACGCCGACTCTCTCCCACGCGAACACACGAGTGCAGCAATCCCCAGACGAGCGCATGCGCATGTCGAGAAGATAGCATTGGAACGTTTCTCTGGCAATGGAGTCCACCGAGTCTGCTTCGCAGCCGCGTTCTGCGTATCCTGCACCTGCATCAAATGGACCACCTAGCACAAATCCTATGCCTCCAAACCAGCAGGCTGGCCACCCATCCTTCAGAAGGTTCGTCGATGATCTGCACCCGGATATCAGGATATACTAACATGAATAAAGGCAGCGAGCGTCGCGCGCATGTGAAGTTCGTTAAGTCTATTACCCTGAAGCTCAGCGATACTTTTATGAGTGCACTCTGCTGCACTCTGCCTCGGCACCTCGGCGGGGTCGTTGAAAAGAACTTTGCTAATCATCATTATCATCCAGACATGTCATGCCAGGAAGGTCCGATGCGATGCCGCAAGCTTAGGGGTGCCCTGTACAAACTGCGTCGCATTCAGCATCGAATGCAAGATTCCGACACCGAAGAGGAAGAAGACCGCTGCCGGCAAGGCGAAGGACTCGGATAGCGATCGAGGCGAAGGCGTCGACGAACGTTCTCCACGAAATGACTCTCCGGGTACTGGCAGAAGCCAGAGCGTCTACAATACTCAAGATGGGACACCGCCGACGTCTCTTACCGAACAGCACTACAAGGTCCGACAAGATGACGAAGGAACGTATGCTCAATTCATGAAGCCGAAATTTACTCGAGCTCCTATCAAGGAGGCTGGGAGAGTGGCATATCTGGGAGAATCCTCGAACTTGACTCTGCTGGTCCACGACAGACATGGCACAGCAGATGTTGTTCATTACCCTCTGCCTGAAAACGTTAGAGGATCTCGAGCGAGATTGACCGAGTTGGACAATGTGGAGATTGATATTCTTCACCAGCGAGGCGCTTTCTTACTGCCACCAAGGTCCCTGTGCGACGAGTTGGTGGAAGCATACTTCAAATGGGTTGCTCCGATCGTCCCAGTCATCAATCGAAATCGATTCATGAAACAATACCGAGACTCGAAGAACCCACCATCACTGCTCCTTCTACAAGCCATTCTTCTTGCAGGATCTAGAGTCTGCACAAATCCTCAATTGATGGATGCTAACGGCTCTACGACTCCTGCGGCGCTGACGTTCTATAAACGGGCGAAAGCATTGTATGATGCGAATTATGAGGACGATCGAGTTACTATTGTCCAGGCTCTTGTGCTCATGGGATGGTACTGGGAGGGCCCAGAAGATGTCACGAAGAATGTGTTCTACTGGAGCAGAGTCGCCACCATCGTTGCCCAGGGCTCGGGCATGCATCGAAGCGTTGAAGGATCCCAACTCAGCCAGGCCGATAAACGGCTTTGGAAGAGAATATGGTGGACGCTCTTTA
Source organism: Acephala macrosclerotiorum (assembly GCA_014904845.1). Classification (NCBI taxonomy): domain Eukaryota; kingdom Fungi; phylum Ascomycota; class Leotiomycetes; order Helotiales; family Mollisiaceae; genus Acephala; species Acephala macrosclerotiorum. The sequence goes on from MU119298.1 coordinate 19,763, forward strand.
CTCGCGACCGATCTGTGGCAGTCGCTTTGGGTCGTCCAGTACATATCAACACAGATGATTCTGATGTTGAAATGGTGTGTGAAGAGGACTTCATTGAGGATGACAGCGAAGACCCGGAATATCCGCCAGATCCGCTTCATGTGCAGTTCTTTCTGCAGTATGTGAAGCTGTGCGAGATCATGGGTCTCGTTCTCTCTCAGCAATACTCGGTGGCGTCCAAGGCTCGTCGCCAGAATGCCATCGACCTTACCCATAGTGATATGGCTCTTGCCGATTGGCTGCAGAACTGCCCGAAAGAGGTGTATTGGGAGATGCCGAGACATCATTTCTGGTCCGCGTTATTGCATTCGAATTACTATACCACTCTTTGTTTGTTGCATAGGGCTCATATGCCACCTGCCTCAAATTCGAGAACCGGCTACATAGAAGATGGCGTCTACCCGTCTCGCAACATCGCTTTCCAGGCTGCCGCGATGATCACATCGATTATCGAGAATCTGGGAGCACATGATGAGCTGCGCTATTGCCCAGCCTTCATCGTTTATAGCTTGTTCTCGGCACTCATCATGCACGTGTACCAAATGCGATCCTCGGTTCCGTCTGTGGTACAGCAAACTCAAGAGCGAATCCGCATCTGCATGAGTGCTTTGAAGGATGTCTCGAGAGTTTGGCTTGTCGCCAAGATGGTGTATACACTTTTCGAGTCCATTCTTGGAAACAAGGTCCTCGAAGAGAGACTTCAAAAGGCCGCTGGCAAACGCCACAAAAAGATGGCTCAGAGCCTTACCCAAGAATTGAATCAGGCCCAGCAGGTCAAGCGAGAGGATTCATCAGGGAAGCGAAAGTACGATGACATGGCTTTGGACTTCAGTGTCAACAACGGACCAGCTCCACAAGAGTCTTATGAACGATCTCGCCCTCAGACACCGAGTCACACACCAGGACGTGAAATGGGTCACAACGCTGCTTCAATGGCAGCACCCCCAGTCACGTCTCCAAATTCGAGACCAAGCCATGATACCTTTATGGGTGGTTCAAACTCTCGTCCTCATACTAGACCTCCGACGCCTTTCAACCCATCATTCTCTGTTCCTGCGACTCCACCCGACCTGTACCTGGTAACTAGAAATTCTCCGAACTTGTCACAGTCTATCTGGGAGAACTTTCAACCAGATCAGTTGTTCCCTGAAGGCTCGACCAACATCCAGGCGACTCAATTCTCACCACCGCAAGTCCATCACAACCTCGATCCGAACTTGATGCCTCACATGAACATACATCAACCAGCACCTAATCAAGGCCAATCGGCTCAGCTACCGCAGAGGATGCGCGGAGGACCCGGCAGCAGCCCACCTCAAGCCAACATGCTTAACGCCGGCATGGGCTACCAAGTCCAACCAGCAATGTGGCAAGGTGGATTCGATCCCGCGCTTCAGGACGCTCAAGGACATAGCCCAAGCGATACATTGAGCAATGCTTCTGCTCAAGCTGTACCCATGACTATGAATGTTGAAGACTGGTAAGTTATCTCACCTCATGAATGTCCCAGCCCCCAACTAACATTCTCAGGTTTCAATTCTTCGGAATCAATGGTGATCTTAGCGGCTTGAATGGCGATGCTCCTCTTGCTTAATTCCTTTACCATCAGAACCACAGAATCAAGGGGCGTTAATTTGCTTTGCTGGGCTGGATATAGGAAGCGTGAATATTGTTTATCAAAAGCGAAACTGACTGGTATAATTGATATCAGTATGTAAAATACTACCATGGAGTGAATACTGGGCTGGACCGGCTGTGTCAATTAAGGAAGTCGCTCTTTCACCCATTCACTCCCTATTCACAGATAAAACCAATGTCCTTGTATGAATTGACAATGATGCTTCAAGAATTACACAAATCCATAAGACTCGTATGTAATTGAGGCTGAATGCATGATCGGTCCACAGCCGGCAGGTGCTGCCAAAATGCCAACGAGCGGGCGCTAGGGTCGCTAATGACGAAGCCAGGTAGCCCATACGGGAACTTTACCATACATGTAATCAGACCAAGACTTCGAGATCCAATCCATCAACGCCTTATTCCTACCCTCCTTCAATTGCACATTGCCTTGCACTAGTAGATAAGAATCACCTTTGGAGTACGCAGGTTCGGATAGCACAACGAAACGACGCCGATCCATTGCTACAATACGATATTGAACGCGGAGAGACGCTATGTTCGCGGGATAGATGTCGAGGAGTGAAGTGATCGTTTGAGGACAGGACGAGGACTTGATCAGAAGTTAAACCGGCAGAGGTACAATACAATCACACAACAGCGCTCATGCACGCTCGAATCCCCAGCGGAGGAACGCCCGCCTACAGACCACATCTCCACCTCCAACTGCAATCTTACCTCTCCCTCCCTCCCCATCCTCGGAGGAGAGAGGGGACGCCAGAATCATGCTACCCTCATCTTCACGACTCTCTGCCACTCCAAACGAAATCACAAACACGGACAGACTAGCTCTAGGAAGAGGAGACTCGAGTATACGGTCTAGAAACAGGAGATTGATATCTACAGGCGAACAAGAGCTAGTCAGTACATCTGCGACTTCCACGCCTGGGGGAAGTAGGGCTGTGAGTCCGATTCCGTCGAAATACCCCTCGAGGAGCGTTTCTCGAAATACTGGAACAGGGAGTTCAAGGACAGAGGGGAATGGAAGGGTGGGGAGGAAGGGGAGTCCAGTGAAGACTACAGGAGCTGGTGGATTATGGGATCCGCCAGGGTGGATGAGTAGTTGGACTGCTTTGCAGGGACTTGCGAGTTCAGTACTAGGCGTTGAAGAGGATATTGTAGCAGGCAAGAAACCTAGGAGAGAAGGGCAGGGAAAAGGGAAGAAGGAAGTCCCTGAGCAATGGGGACCTCCTGAGCCGACGACGCAGAGACAGAAAGATGGGGGGATTGGGTGGGGGAGTACAGAGGAGATGCAAGCTGAAGTTCGAGCGCGGAAGATGAGGGGTGTTTTGGAGGGGAGGGAGGAAGAGAGAAGTATTCTGGATACGAATGGGAATTATAAACACAGATCATCGACTGAGGAACAACGGCCTGGGAGCTCGCAGGAAGATGACCAGGCGCTGGTTTATATACACCGAGTTCAGAAGTCGGATACGTTGCAGGGCGTGGTGCTAAAGTATAACTGCAAGCCTGAGGTGTTTAGGAAGGCGAATCGATTATGGCCCAATGATACGATACAGATTCGAGAAACAGTCATACTGCCAGTGGATGCTTGCGCGGTCAAAGGAAGACCTTGCGAGGCACCATCGCCGAATAATCCCAATCAAGGAGTAGATCTCCTTGCGCCTACACCTGGAACCGAAGACCCTCCCTTTTCAAATGGTGAAAATTGGCCGGGAGCCTCACCATACAACGGCACGTCTGCAGAACGTCCGGAAGACAACGAGAATCCATGGGTACATGTCAGATGGGTACTACTGGACGCATCACCTAATTCAAAACCCGTTGAAATAGCACGTATGCCCCGGAAAACACTAGGATACTTCCCCCCTCGACGAAGAAAGAGTCAAGCCACAATATCAACCGTCTCCACCCCACGCGGCTCAATGGAATTCCCACGAATTTCCCAAACGATATCCCAATCCTCAGATCTCCCAGGAAGCACCTCAAGCACTCCCCGCCGAACATCGAACCTCGGACCAAGACCTTCACAACCCATCTCTTCAACAATAGGATCCTACTTCCCACCCCAAAGATCCAGCACTCGCCCCCGCCGCGAAAGCGTAGGCGAAGCTGCGGATCGACTTGGATGGATGCGAGGACCCGGTGGCGTAGGAACATTCGCCAAGAACGTTCGACGACCCGGTCCTGCACAAGATGGATTAAATGCTTGGGCTAAGAAACATATTCCGGGTCTCGCTATTGATGGATTACCTTCAAGTTCTATTCTTGGAGCAGAGACAGCGCACTTTGGTTTCGGGGATGAGTTAGCTAGTATTGCGGAAGGTCCTGGAGGGCAGAATGGTGTGGGTATTAGTAACGCAGGGACGGGAGTTGTGTTGACGCCTGGGGGTTTGGGGTTGGAGAATGCGGCGGCAGCAATTGAGGGGTGGGTTAGGAGGCTTGCTACTAAGGCGCCTGGGACCCCGAAGGGGAGGATTGAAGCTCCGGATTTGATTGAACTCCTTGATGGGACGGGGAGTGATGATGGGAGGGGATTCGAGTTGAGTCCTGGACGTGTACGATCTAGCACACCTATTGGTACAGGAAGGGAAGATCTAGATGGTGTAATCAGAGGACGAGCTTCAGCCGGTGCGAAGGGCGGGAAGAGTGATTGAGCGAGCGAGCGCAACGAGCTAAGTCAGGCGGGCAATTTATTCATTGAGGTTGAGCAAGAGTTGAGCAAGTAAAGTACGATAGCATGAGATGGAGGCGCATTTGGGTAGGCGTTTCGGGATTCGGAATTCTTCTTGATGGGCTTGTACAGTATGCCCGGGTGCTGTTGTGGGTAGGGTTTGATAGATTGGGCAGCAGATGTCTGTTTTGCATTTGAGAGTGGTGAGAGGTGCTGATGTGATATGATAAGATAGGATAGCCTGCTATGTCATCATTTAAAGCGAGAAATGAGATGCATTGGACCCTAGTTCGACACCAATGGTGAAAGTCACTTTTGCATATATTCAAATAATTTGACCACGATATGTTTTGACTTCGGTTGGGACTTTTTGGCTATTCGTGGGATACTTTTAGAAGTGCAGACAATTGGCCATAATGGACATTGAGTCGGGTTGAGACATTCTAAGTCTCCGCAAATACAACAGTTCCAGATAATTTGGCCACAAAAGTCACCGACTCGACTTGGGACAATTCAGCCGAGCAAGCCCTCTCTATATATCAATGTATTGTCCCAACCAGTTCACGTCACCCCGTCTCCCCTTCCAGCCCCCCTTAACATGTCGGCCGGCCTACAAACCACACGCGCCACCAAAGTCCTATATAGATTTAAATAAGCCAAACCCCCCAACCGATCAAACCAAGCCACTCTAGCTCACTCGTCTCAAATCTGCTTTCATCTTGATCTTAACTAACAGCAAACAGGGAATAACTTTCTATCGCCACTCGAAGACCAACTTCAAGATTTTCAATCACAAGATGATTGATTATTAAGAGACTTGAGCAGCGGTAAAAACAAAAAAAAAAAAAAAAAAAAACTGTTCAGAAGAACGAAATCCCAATGCTTCAATTTCTGGAATTCCAGACCGCCGTGAGGAGGGCCCGGGAGTGGGCAAAGTCCTAGTCGTCTCAAATCACTCCAAAAGCTGTAAGTACCGAGTCCCTTTCCTAGTCGTGAGATGGGTGAGTGAGAGTGTGCTTGATAGAGGATATGAAACCTCGAACTTTTTTTTTTAGGTAGTTGTGAAGCTCGATCTGTCTAATGTATTCTGTAACTACCTCCAACTACCTAGATAGGCTTCAAGTTAGAGTCCCTCAGTCAAAGCTTAACTCGGATCAAGCTCAACCAACGCCTTCTTAGCTGAAACTGAGTCTTTTCCATCCTCCCAGGTTGTCGATATCTGTTTCTTCGACGTTCGTCATAATTGCGATTCAACGAACTTGAACACTCTGCAACGACAAAGGTAGGAAAAGCCTCACACATCTCGTGTTTTCCCCAATCCAGACCCAGCTCCTTGTATGCAGAATCGAGTCGATCATCATAACGCCCAATTGATCTACGATTGGTGATAGAAGAGCGATTCATGAGCTCTTTGATTTCGTTTTAGACCTTTGACGGGAGGTTAGGACTAAATGCCATATGTGTATATTTGAATTTTCCGATGAATGAGATAGTCGTGTTGCAAATAACCCTCGAACTTCTGCCGCCCCGTCAGCTCTTGGTGTGGATTTCTACGCCGTTCCTTCTCAAGCCATTCATCAATCTGCTTTGCAGAATTCGGCTTCTATAATCGCTTTGCGGTCCGAATTACGATGTCTTGTGTCTTTGGTAAAAGGGGCATTCGAATCTGCGAAGGAGCTGGTTGAGAGAGCGAGCTGTCGACGCTCTATGTTGCTGGTGTGGTAAGTAGCTGTGGCAGAGCTCGATTGCAATGTGCGTGATTCGAGAGACGACTCAGAGTACGTTGATGGCAGTGGAGCATCCTGGGAACCAGGAATGCTTAGCAATTGGGGGTCGATGAACTGTTGATCATTGTTCGAGTCAGCGTGCTGCAGAATGGCATAGACCAATTCGGCGAGGTGGGCTTTGTTTGCGTATAGGGGGTTGTCAGAATGAAAGGCCATTGTGGATGATATCGTGAGGTGTTGTAAAGGATGGTTCAGATCATTCTGTTTATCGATGGTCGAGATCTGGAGATCTGGAGATATGTGTTATGGTTTGCATGGGAGTTATGTGCGAAGTTGTATGGCAAGATGTGCGGGGGGTTATGTGGAAAACCAGCAAAGTCGCAGGGGGGACATTGGTGATATGAACAAGTTCTTCGCGTTGTTACACTATATGCTAAATACCTATATACTCCTTTTCCCATTGCCATTGATCATAGCCTTCTCCCCATTCCCGTTTGTCACAATACCACCTAACTCTTTCTCCTTCCCTAATTGCACTTCATCCTCAACTTCTACCCCGGCAATAAACAACTCACTAACTCCCTCCAATGCCGCCACAAACATACACAACAAACTCGCAATAACAAAATGACTAATCGTACTCCCAATCTCCAACCAAGAACCCTCATCTCTGACGACCCAGAAGAAATGTAACGTCATTAGATCACTGATCGCCATGACGACCATGAATAAAGCGCTGGGCGCTACGCCGAGTCTTTTGTTGAGGATGCCGAGGTTGGCGGAGATGAGAGCGAATGGGATCATGAGTTTGAGGATTAGGAGGGCGCCTTGGGAGAAGGGATCGAAGACTGGAATGAGGCGGGAGACGGAGTCGAGGGAGAACGCGGAGACGGAGGCGATGTTGCCGGTGGAGAAGAAGGCGGATTGGAGGAGGGTGAGGAAGACGAGCGAGGTGCGGGCGTCGGAGAGGGTAAGCGAGCGGAAGGGAGAGGATGAAAGTGAGTTTGGGGTGGCAGGGGTAGTATGGCCGTTTATTGCGGGCTTAGCGGAGGTCGAAGTGGTGGAGAGGTAAATTTTATGTTCGAGACGGACCCAGGTTATAAGGGTGACGCAGAATCCGAGGTAGAATAGACCTTCATAGGATATGGTGAGGATAACAAAGACGGGCGAGAAGGTCAAGAAGATGACCATGAGGCGGTGGAGGTAGTGATTGTTGGGTTGTAGGCGGTGCAGGAACGGCATCAGGAGCGGGAGCACCAGAACAATCCATCCGACGATCTGGTTTCCACTTGGCAGCCCTTCTTTAGCCTGCAGGGACAGTGCACTTGATCTAGTCACGACCATAGACAGAATAATGAATCCAATCTACTCTGTGTCAGCATGGCTTCCTGCATCGCATCGGGGTGTCTTACCTGGACTCCAATCAATAAACGCGACAGAGAATCATCGGCTGGCGCAGTCGAATCTCCTGATAGCTTTGACTTTGCAAGCAGCTTCTTCTCGAAGATAAGGTAAGCTATACCAATGGCCGCCATTAAGAATCCTCCAGACATTCTAATAACATATGTTAGAGAAGTTCTCGTAGAGACAATTCAATAGTACTCACATGAGTGCAACATCTTCGGTCTTCATGGCTGGCAGCAGCGTGAAGGAACTCATCATAGTACAAGCTACAGCCCAGGTAGCCACAAGCTCCTTATTTGCTTTCAAGAAATTCATCCCATAGAACGCCGGCCAAAATACTGCAGCCACAAACAGCACAGAAAACACCTCCCGATGTGTATAACCCAATGCCTGTAGACGAGTTAGCATTCGAGCAGAGAAACAAAGTCTGAAGATGTACCAATGATTCAATAAGCCCCAACCCAAGGATAGCCTTTACAACAAGCATAGCAGAGCCGCCAGCGGATGTAATATGCGCAAATAAAACCTTCTTGCCCTCGACCAAGGCATTTTGCCGAGCATAAACTTCTTGCCAGAAAGCGACAGGGAAGATTGCATATGCATAATATGTAAGAGGTGACCTTGAAAAGATGAACGACGAATAAAGCATTACTAAAACAGAAGAGAAGAAGATAGTTCCGAAAAGAGTTCTTGAAGTTTTGGTCTTCCCATGAAGGACATGAAGATCAATGACAGTTGTGAGAGCAAATGCAATCCACCCGAGATATCCAATTGTGATCAAAGCTCGAAGGAAGAGCCAGTCATATGTCTGTAGATATCGAAGACCTTGGAGGCCAATCTGAACGATATCAGCTGTCTCCTTGATGGCTTCTTCGTGCTTTCCTTGGTCAATGAGACCTCGAATGACAGAGAATCGGTGCTCGACCGAATGAGCCTCATCCCCTAGGGCTTTGAAAGGACGATATCGAATCTCGGTAACTTTCTTTTGCTCCTCCTTAATTCGATATTGGTCAAGAATGCCCCTGGCGTTTGCCAAGAACGCCTCAGACTTGGCGGCAATGTCTCCCGAGAGGAATGACAGGGGGAGCTCTCCAACTGAATTGACTGGGAAGTCGAGGCCAGCTAGATATGCCATCAATGCAGCGACATCTGCTTGAGAGACATCATGTCTTTGAACATGGTCTAAACCCCAATCTGACGATAGCTCATCGTGACCTGGGGCAATCTTTCCTGGAGTCGTAACCGGCTTAGCAACTCCAGATCCCCATGCAATCAAAGGCGTTCGCGTATTGTCTGGATGTCCATCTCCATGACTTCCCCAGTCACTCATTCCATGGTCGGCTGTGAAGACAAATGTTGTCTTGTCATCATTGTAGAATTTTTCAATGAGCTCTGTGATCTCCTTGACCCCTTCATCCACAACCTTCAGGTTGTTGAGGTATTCCTTCGAATATGGTCGGTAGCCGTGTCCATTGGTGTCCAGTCCAAGCAGATGTAAGAAGAAAACAACCTTATCCTGACGTAGCTGAGCATCCAAAGTTGCATTTTTAGCTGCCTCTGAAAACAAGGCCTTGACCCTGTCGAAGACCCAGATATCCAAATGTACAGCATCCTGAGAAAAGTCCTCATCCTCCGCAGCGTACGTGTAAGCGTCAACTCTGCCAGGCACAGCACCCAATTCGAACATTGGCAGAATATCAGGACTGCCCCAAGACCAAGTGTGCCTGCTCCTATTGAAAACACTGTCGAAGTTCACTGGGTTGAGCTTCCACCCCGTCGTCACGGCAGACACATCCTCATACAGCCCCGCGATGAGCGCCACATGTCCAGGCCTCGATTCCGTAGGAACTCTCGTGTGCGACACCCCAAAAGTGCCATGCTCCAACACTCGCGACCGCAGAAACGGAGCCAATGGCCTAGGAACCAAATCCGCCTCGTCCTTAGGATGTGGTTCTGGGAAAGATTGAAATGCTTTATCCGCTCGAAGACCGTCGCCTGCACAGTATTTGAATTAGTGAAATGCCAAAAAAGAATGCGCGGTGAAGGGTGATATACCAACGTAAAGAACTAGACGTTTAGCTGGAGCTTCAACCCCAGCTGGTCTTTCTACCCCGAACTCTCGCATGCCGGAAACAATGGGACTGACGAAGTAAATGTCGAATATTGAGAAGATGTAAACCAAATGAAACGCCAGCGCGATGGCTAAGAAGCCAAAGCGATTGACTCGAGCCATGGTAGGAAATGTTTCGTGGTGTCTTGGGTATCGTAAATGTATGGCCGCGTTGACCTCGAAAAATATAATTGCTTTGGAGCTGAGTGAAATCCGATTCCTAATTTATCTAAAGGAGTGGCGCGTCCGTTGAGAGGACAGATGCATATGTGAATGTTCGTAGAAGAACGCGTCTTCGTCGGGTTTTGGGAGTCTGGAGCTCGAAAATTGTGGCCCACGAATTGTCTATCAAGGTGGCAGCACGCTGCTACACGATGTCATTTTTTGCCGAGACAACGCCAATGTTTCTATTTACGGATTTCGCGATTACGGGTTCGGTAGACTTAGGGGTAATAGCTTGAGAATTTTTCTCTATTGTATTTTCAAGAAATAAAATAGTCCTTCTTTACACGGAGTCCGATTCTCAGGTTCACCTCTCTAAGAATTCTGCTGGACCCAAAAATTCAGGTAAACTACTGGGAGCGAGTCGCCGTTGCATCGCTACCACATGCCAGGAACTTTGCTGAGAATCAATTGCTGTATGCTTTGTATCAATTCATATGTACTGTCAATACTAGAAGTCTGGGTATAACACCGACAAAACACAAACATGCCACCAGGCTATGACGCCTAGAATGAATACCCCTATGCCCCTCCACTCCTAACTCCTGAAGTCCAACCTTGGAATAGTCGTACCAATGTACCCCAATACGGAAATGCTTACAGTGGCTTTTCCGTCAAGGCCTTCACAACTCGGGCATAGAACCTTGCAGCATGCGGTCGCGGGAATGTAATCTCCTCAACGAGATACTCAGGTAGCAATTCTATCAAAGCTTTGTCTCTGCTTGGGTCCAGCTGAGGTGAATAGGTGCATTGGGTATCATCATAACTCTCAGCCGACTTCTCATTCATCATAGCCAATTTGAAGTGAAGGGCTTTGTCCTGGTTAGCAAGATTCGCTTCTAGATATTACGGGCCACTTACTGCCATTGCGACCAGTTTGTATGCAGTCAAAGACATCTTCGTCAGATTCGCGCTTAACACTGCGAATGATCAAGCCAGTTAGATCGCTGTATAGGTCCTCCTTGAGCTGCGATGCCTGGGCAACTTGAGCAGCCTCTGCTGTCCCCATCAACCGGATTCCACCACTCGCCTTCATCGCGCTACCAGGAGTCTTTGAGTGTACACTTTCTACTGATGCTGCGGCGGTTCGATTTGCAGCTAGCTTTGTCGACAGAGTTTTGTTCTCAGCTTGAGTTTCGCTCAGAGAGGTGGTAAGTTGCTGGATCTGAGCCTGGAGAGCTGCAATGTCTGAACCTTGGGAGTCTATCTTCTTCTTCAGGCCTTTAGATTCCTTTGCCAAAGCAGCTTGAGCGGCTACATCGGCTTTCAGAGATGCGATCAAGTCATTTGAAACTACGTCGAGTTAGTTGTTGTCGTCAAAGGTAGGATTTGTAGAACATACTCTTGGTCTTCTCTTCGCTATTCTTCTTGATCCGTTCGCAATTCCTCTCAGCTTCCTTTAGTCCAATCTCCCTCAAATCAGAGTATTTGAGTTGTAAGTTCTCATATTTCTTGGTGATTTCTCCGAGCTTTCGTCTTAAAGCCGGGTCATTCCTCTCGGTATCAGATGCACTGCCTGCTCTCCTCCTGTGGGTCGACTGTTGACGAGGACGTGATATCGAACGTGGACGAGAAATGTGGGAAGCATTATGTGCCAATTTAGAAACAGCCTGTGTCTCTTCGATTTCCTCATCCGCGTCATCGACCTCCATCTGCTCAACTTGCGTCTCCATAATGACCTTCTCTGGCGATGGCTCCTTGGGAATTGCTTTCTTCACTGGCGCCTTCTTCTTTGTCACGCGTGATTTGACTATTGGGACTGTGGGAGTAATTTCCTCGAGGCTATAGTCCGTACGCGATGTGTCCTTCGCAGCCTTCGACCTGGTGGCAACGGTTTTCTTCTTCGTAGCCTTGGGCTTCGTCTGCTTAATCGCAACGACTGTATCCTCTACCTCTGCACCATCTATAACTAGGTCATCATTGGCGAAATCATCTACCTCCTCCGTCTCGCTGGCATATTGTTGATTTGTCTTATCTTTCAATGCCGGTCTCTTGTTCTTCGCTGGAGCTGCTGCATCGGCTCTGGCTTTCGCAACAAGACGGCCGCTTGTTCGACGCGCTGGAGCTTTCGTCTTCGTTACTTTGGTGGGTGCTGCCTTTGGTCTGCCACGCGCTCCTCCCTTCTTCGCAGGCGCCTTGTTTTCTGCTGTTGAATCTGGTATTGGCATTGTGAACTGGGCGCCGTCTGAGTCTGAGTCTGAGTCTGAGTCGACTAGAGCTGACAATGTGGATTGTTTAATTCTAGGCATCGAGCCGTCTGATGTATTCCGTCGGTCTGGTTATCGCGTCGCGTGCAGCAATAGAGCCGCAGCAATAGTCGCAAAGTGTGGATCAGAATCCAATTGGAGATGGTTCAATCGCGATAACTTTTATGTTAATTCGGGGGTCGCGACGAATGCGCAAAGCTTTTGCCAGGGTCGTTGAGATAAAGTGCGATTGTTGATGAGGGGAGGCGTGATGCGATGAAGTAAACAAAGCGGGTAGTTGCGCGTTTATGCCTGAGGCGCTCGAGCCATCCTTGAAAGCCACATCATCAAGCCACACAGCGTGGCGTAAACTTTTGGATGTCCGCCTTGGGGCCGCGCATTTTGCTCCCATCTTCAGCGTCATGCTCTCTGCTTTGGACGGACATCTGCTCTCAAATTATTCCAAGGTATCTTTACTGTGGCCACAATGGGAGATGGGACCACCAGGAAGTATGGCCTACTGCAGGACCTGCTCCTCATCGTCGTCTCTGTAAGTTGTCCCCAGCCATTTCAGCCTTCTTGATAGCCTCGTAGAGCGCATTACTGACCCCTGACAGAGCTTTTCTATGTATTACATCGCAAAAAGTGTAGTAGCGAGTCTGCCATTAGGAACCGACCCAGAGAAGGAGCAACATGAACAGGCACGAGTGAAAGCTACTGCCAACCTTCGCAGGTTAGGGAGATCAAGAGGAGACGAGGACTCAGACGATGATTCGGGGAGGAATACAGACAGTTCGAGGCGGCCACGGAAGGAAGACTTTGACTTGGATCAATATGAGAGCCAAATCGCGATGGAGGTTGTTGCGCCTGAAGATATCCCAGTAGGATTTGATGGTATACTCAACTCTCTTGGTACTTTGTAGCAAGTCTAACATTTCGCAGATATTGGAGGATTGGACGATATCATCGAAGAACTTAAGGAATCCGTTATTTACCCCCTGACTATGCCTCACCTGTATTCTCAAACATCCTCATTACTAGCTGCTCCATCAGGAGTACTTCTTTATGGTCCACCGGGATGCGGAAAGACGATGTTGGCAAAAGCTCTTGCTCACGAGAGTGGAGCTTGCTTCATCAACCTACACATCTCGACACTTACAGAGAAGTGGTATGGAGACTCGAACAAGCTAGTACGGGCTGTATTCTCGTTAGCACGGAAATTACAACCAACTATTGTCTTCATCGACGAGATTGATGCTGTCCTTGGGCAGAGACGCAGTGGAGAGCACGAGGCCAGTGGCATGGTCAAAGCAGAGTAAGTATTGCAAGTCTATTCTGGGAATCATGTTAACAGGATATAGGTTTATGACACTCTGGGATGGTCTTACGTCAGCAAATGAGTCTGGTGTACCAGCTCGCATTATGGTTCTGGGGGCTACCAATCGGATACAGGACATTGACGAGGCTATTCTCCGAAGAATGCCTAAGAAGTTCCCCGTTTCACTACCTTCGAACTCTCAGAGGCGGCGAATTCTGAAGCTCATTCTTAAAGACACCAAAATCGATGAAGACAACTTTGATGTTGAGTATTTGACCCGAGTTATGGCGGGTATGTCGGGAAGCGACATTAAGGAGGCATGCCGAGATGCCGCCATGGTTCCTGTCCGAGAATTCATTAAGGAACAACGAGAACGAGGAGTAGCGATGACCGGTGTCACGCAGGAATCAGTGCGCGGAATACAGACAGAAGATTTCTTCGGCCGAAAGGGGGGTGGACAAATCATCAAAGACAACCATGCTCGACATTCCAGCAAGCAAGTTCAAAAGAAAGCCGAAGGGTCAAGCGAAGAGTACGAGGATTTTGAAGACGACGCAGCAGAGTCCATGGATTGAGTGAGGGTTTTGAATAGCGATTAGATGTATCATACGGCAGGGCGTTCCGTGGTTCACATAGATCCCGCATGGATATAAATGGTAGGATAGTTTGTTGGTGTCAGGAAAGCCTCGTAAATACCAGATGGATTACCATCACCACTTCACAACTTTACTTGCCTTTTCACGGTGAAATTCGCCAAGTGCAACTCGCACATTCACTTCGGCCCCCAGCCTCTTCATTTCTCGCATCTCTTTTGCCTGAGGCTCTCAATCACGGCATTTGATCACGTCATTCTAAGGGGTGAAACTAGCTCCAAAAATCGAAGCGAAGTCTACATCTACCCCACGATTGGTAGTTGACTGTTCGGCTTCTCCCAGGAACCTGTGGGTGAACAGCTCTTGTGCTTCATCAACCCCCACAACCGTTTTTCGTGATACCCTTAATTTGCAGTCACAATTCGATATCACTTTTTCAATCGATTGAGCTCAACCTCAATCTGACTCATTGGCACCCCTCAGAGTCAACTTTGCACATATAAACCGGGGTACCGGTACCTCTAGACCTACAACACCAAAAATGTCTACACCGCCAGGACCTTCCGGGGGTTCAGGATCTGTCAAGCTCAATGGCGCTGTAGGCAAAGCTTTTCCTCACATTGACCTTGATGGTCACGATCTGCCACCATCGCCAGCACCTTCGAGCCCTCGAAACGGTCGAAAATATGCATTAGCAACAGAATTGGTCTATACCGAGAGCAAAGACCAGTATGGTGCCTCAAGCATGCCCATCTATCAATCAGCTACATTCAAGCAGAGTTCTGCAGCAGGTGGTGGCCAGGAATACGATTACACACGCTCGGGCAACCCTACACGAACACACTTAGAGAGACATCTTGCCAAGATCATGAATGCGGCGAGAGCGTTGGTTGTTGGGTCGGGAATGGGAGCATTAGATGTTATTACACGAATCCTTCGACCAGGAGACGAAGTTATCACGGGCGACGATTTATACGGTGGCACAAATCGATTGCTGACATACATGGCGACCAACCATGGCATCATAGTCTACCATGTTGACACCACGAACCCTGAACGTGTGAAGGACGTTGTGTCACCAAAGACGGCAATGGTCTTATTAGAGACTCCTACGAATCCCCTCATCAAGATCGTCGATATACCCACGATTGCTAAGCTGGTCCACGACATAAATGCAAAGGCTTTGGTGGTGGTTGACAACACTATGCTGTCCCCTATGCTGTCCAACCCTCTCGACCTCGGTGCGGACATTGTCTATGAGTCAGGAACCAAATACCTTTCCGGACATCATGATATTATGGCTGGCGTTTTGGCAGTCAATGACCCCGCAATTGGAGACAAGATGTACTTTACCATCAACGCCACCGGTTGTGGACTTGCACCGAACGACGCCTTCTTACTTATGAGAGGAATCAAGACATTGGCAATTCGTATGGAGAAGCAACAAGCGAATGCTCAACGAATTGCAGAGTTCCTCGAAGAGAAAGGATTCCGGGTAAGATATCCAGGTCTAAAGTCCCATCCACAGTACGACCTCCATTGGTCCATGGCACGAGGCGCTGGAGCTGTACTTTCCTTCGAGACTGGTGATGTCGCTCTGTCAGAGCGGATCGTTGAGGCTGCACGACTCTGGGGTATTAGTGTGAGCTTTGGCTGCGTGAATAGCTTGATCAGCATGCCTTGCCAAATGAGTCATGCGAGTATCGATGCGAAAACACGAAAGGAACGGCAGATGCCTGAAGACATCATCAGGCTCTGCGTCGGGATTGAGGATGTGGATGATTTAATTGATGATCTGAGCCGAGCAGTATGTGTTTCAACCGAGGCTCTTGACCTCATAAGCGTTGCTAACATTCCACAGCTTGTCCAAGCGGGTGCAGTAACTGTCACACTAGATGGTTTCCACGCGACTGGAGCTCCCGCTGCCTTGGCTGATGTGCCGATAGAAGAATCTGACGCCGCAGCTGCGCCGTCGTAATACCTCGTCCTACTTTCTTTCCGATGCTTTGCATTGTACTGGCGCAGGCGTCTCTTTGGGCGGATGAATCGTTCACATTCAATGATATTATGAAGAAAAAACAGCTCAGTCAGATACCATGAGCCTTATTGAGGCCATTACGAAAAGTTTAGACAGCCATATCTGCCAGTTCTGGGATAATTTGTCTTAACTCGCTTGTACCCTGGGAGATGATCATTCAGATCAATACATATGGGGATGCGACATCTTGTTTTCTTCACATGTGTTTTGCCAATCACGGGCCTGCATTCCAGTGAATTGCAAGTAGTGCAACCTATCACGAAATCGCCGAAATGAAGCAACACGATGTGCCAAATGTTCCTTGAAAGTTTTAATCTATCATCTGCCGGTCCGCTTTTAGAGTGCAATATGGAAGGTGTTTTAGCCGCCACGGTATGAATGTGTGGGGGACGAGAGGTAGTTAGTAAAAACGTCAGATTCCACATTTTCTCTTCTCGGCATTCAGATTCATGTGTTACGACTTATGAACGAGATCTAGAGTGGTCGGAATGTGTCGCAAAGAAAAGACCTTTTTATTTCCTTGTGTAGCTCGAATTCGTTTCTCGAGATAGTGGCTCTTTTTTTCTTTTTCTTATCTGGCGGGAACCCCACCCCCTCATCGTGACTCTGGAGAGCTGATCGACTCAGCACTTTCATGTCATGGCCAAGTGCCGATTGGGGATTCTGACGTTCCTCATTCTGAACATCGCGCTAGTCGGTGCTGCCACTTGGAATGCGGCTCCCTCGACTACGTTCGATGCACAGACTTTGGCGACGGAGACCATAAGCCAAGCCCCTAGTGCGACTCCAGCTCCTGATATCGTTATCAATGGGACGACATATGAGCCTGCGAATTTGTGCGGCTACATCGAGTATAGTTCTGGTATGTATGCATCCTTACCTGACATATTCTTGGCACTAAGATCTCCGCAGCGATCTCATATACTTGTAGTGGGGACAATACTTGTCTTTGGAACTCTGATCTGAGATTGGTTGGATGTGGGAATACGGCTTCTGTCAATTACTACACGTCTTGCGTTCCGTGGCGACATATTCAAGATTGTAATTCATCATTTCTGGCGGACCCGAGTATTCTCAGATGGTACGTATCTCTATCTTCCCTCTTCGAACATAAGTGCTTACTAGTACAGCTCAACGCTAAAACCCTACTGCGTCACCCCAATAATAGGCCCACACCACAATTACTCCATCTTCGGCTGCGAAGCAACCCGCATCTTCGGCCGCTACAAAGTCCACCTCACCTACTCCGGTCAAACCACCACCGGCCACCTCCCACGCTACTTAGGCAACGACTCCATCATCACCTACGGCACCAAGATTCCCAAGAACCTCTCTTCCACCTCAATCACCACAACAACTCTCACTCAAGATCCATTCCTAGCAGCCACGATTTCAATTACGGATACGAGTGCTGGCTGTCCGACTGGGAGGGGAAATTGGACGGGAAATGGAGTGCGGAATGGGAGTGAGTGGAGGAGTAAGTGGGAGGTGGAGCAGAAGAGGACGGAGATTATTGCTGGGAGTGTGATCGGAGGGTTTATGTTCTTGATTGCAGCCGGACTACTTATGTGGCTATTCTTCGCTTGGAGGAGATTGAAGAGATTGAAGGCTCAAGAGAGAGTTAAGCGGAAAGATGTTCAGATGCAGGAGATGGGACGAGAGAGAGTTATTGCGAGTGAAGATAGTACGTCTGTGAGTGGGTCGGTGAGTAGGACGAGTAGGAGGATGTCAGAGCGTATAGTATCGATTAGAGAGGCGGCGTTGAGGGACAGAGGGAGGGAAAGCATGGCGAGTCCGACGGTTAGTGAGGTGGGGAGTGGGTATATGTCGAGAGGAACCTCGATAACGTTGGAGGTTTACGATGAGATTTATGATGACGAGGATGATGTTGCGCGGGGCAGACGAAGAACAGCGCCTACAGTGGTGTTGGTGCCAGCGGAAGAGCCTGAAGAGGACCCGGCGGAAATGGACGCGGAGACCGAGGTGGAGTAGAATGAGTATCTCAAACCTCTTGGTAATCCTCATATAGAGGATCACCAGACCACGATGGGATATCAGGACGAAGCTGGGCATGAAGAGTATCCTGGATTTCCTGATGACCCTCCTCTGGAACAAGGTCAACCTCCGGCAGAGAAAGGGGAGTCACATGCATTATAGGTTGGAGCATCATGGCGAATTAACATTTTCAGAGAGGCCTTGGCTGGACATTGAAATGGAGACTTACACTCCAAGATTTCTCAACTCACAACGGACGATTTAAGCTGCAGATGCTTCGAGACAAGGATGCATGAGGATATTGTACAATCGCTGGCTTCAATTTCCTCCAACCGGATGGTGCCACACCACAACGCGTCTCCTGACTTGTAAATGCCATGTTATTCCTTCCTGTTTGTGCTGCGCTATGGTCCTTTATCACTCTAAACCAACGTTGACCTCGAGATGAAAAGTAAGTCTCTTTGAAACGTCTGTCGTTGGGATACACTTCTTCGCTATGGAAAGCTTGGTTATTCGAGAGAAGAAAAGTTACTGTGGCAAGTGTCAGTGAGCTAAAAGTCTGAGTTCCCGGCAAGTGGTATGAGTCGTACCGTATGTCTGTCACAAGTGGCCGATGGCCCATGAATCCTTATTCTTCTCCAAAGTTTCAGTCATCGTCAGGTTCTCGTTTGATGTTTGGTACATCCATGCTTCTAGCTGAGGCCTTTCGGGTATATGCACCGTTGTCAACGATCGGACTGTGTTCTCGTTGTTGAAGTCGATAGCTGAGCCTGCTTGGGCTTGAATGCTGTCAAGGGTGGAAGCAGCGTTCGTGTTTGCATATGCTCCGGCTAGGCTGAAGGCGACTGCGACCGATGGAATATCTATTGACACGAGAGTGGTTTGCTCTCTGCGAGGCTTCGATTCGTGGACGACATTCGAGTAGTTTGAGTCGATGTTTGCGTTGGCAGCCCGACAATGACGACCGACAGCAGCGTCGCTTGCTTCGGAGGGATAGATATTTTCAACCCAAGGCACGGAGCTCTGAACATATTCATCGTGACTTAAATAGTTTGCGTGCTGGTAGGTGGTCGTAAAATCGTAAGGAGATATGGCGAAGTCTTCCTCAAGGGCATGCACAGTGGCTGCGGAGCAAGGCAGCGCTTCGAAAGCAGACCTCAACAGAGGGCGAACTTCCTCACCGTTCGTGGCATCGTAGTTGAAATTATCATGAAGAGTAATGGGAGAGGCGAAATCTTGAGAACATGCTGTTATAACTGAGGACTTATTGTTGAAGAGGATTTCGAAGCTCGAGTCCGTAGCATTTGTGTCGATTATCAAACCTGACTTGCTGTGTAAACAGCGTTAGAAATCGGCCGAATGAGTGATAAGGAGTTGCTTACCCCTCTTCATTATCTGATGGCTGGCGGTTATTAGGAGACGTCCCCGTCATGATCATCAGCTGTCCCAAATGTGGCGCAAGAGACTCCACACGGTAGCTATCTCGAGGCTAGATCCAGTCGTCTTCTGAGACAGTGTGGGTGCCACAAGCCGCGAAAACTTCAATATAACACTGGAAACAGTGGAATTTGGAGGATATTAATGAACGGCCAGAGGAGAATTGGCATTTGCAGTGAGGATGAAAGCTTGGAGAGAGAACACGTCTATGTTATAAGGTTTTTGCGTCCTTCATGCCCTCCAAAGTGGAGATTAATCTTGTACAAGAGGTGAGCAGGTACAGGGTAGGATATCGCCCAGGGCTCTCTTATGAGCGAGGTGGGTAAAGCCGTGGCCCGTCAAAGCCATCTTGGCCATTCGCTGTCCATCTACCGGTCGCCCTGTTAGTGGGGTCGAGTAAGCGTTACTCAGGGTCGAGTACCATGTATGTGACGATCTGAGTAAGGAAAGTCAGTGGCTCCGCGGGTGGTGATACCTGTTTCGGTGAGGTTATGGCTCTGATACGGCGTGTCTCTTATACATCGCATGGTTACCCCTCTGCTTGAAATCTTACTCCTGCTGCAAGTGTTCGGCTTAGAGGGAATAAACCAAGATACCATCACCTATAGCACCTCTAGGAAAGCACATGGGATCGGGGTCAGACCGTCTGATGCTGGGGTATGCAAGAATATGAAATCGTGTCGCTCTCACGGTCGATTACATGCGAGTTCCATGAGAAAAGCCCCAACAGCCGTCACTAAGACTGTTCCTTTCCTACCACGCAAGTGGCCGGGTAGACATTCCGCGTAGACGCTTCCATCAGCCAACCGTGAATCGAGGGTCCTTGCTTGCCTGTGAAGTACTCCCACCGCCACGCATAGGCCTATAATGAGGGATTTAATCGTCGCCGTTTGAAAACCATCAAGCCCTCATCGTAGATGCAAGCCATCTCAGATCGGGGAAGGTCCAATGTATCCGGGTCGTCACTTCACAGGCCCTACTTTGGACACTCCATTCCGGCAGCAAGGATCAATGTATACACTTGCCTCTGCTGCTGACCTCCGGAGCTCTTGTCAATGACATAGCCCTTGCAGCATTCTCGAGCCGAGAAGGAAAGATTACGGGAGCAACCCAAGTGCAGCCTGCTGTTCAAGGTTAGCCGTGCCTTCGGGGCAGCCATCGTAGATTCTAAGAGGGACTCCTGGGTATTGAGCGGCTTTGCAGCAGCTTCCAGGGTCGTGGAGATCTAGACCTTAAGGTTTTCTGCCTGAGACTATCATGAATGCGCAAAATATGTTGGCTAACTTTCACGAAAAATCTATCGACTTTTAGGACAATACTCTGTGTCCTAGCACTTTGGTACCCAGCGGTCCAGCCTTCTCGCAGGTCGGTCGATCGACAAGAAGATAGCAATTGAGCCCTTGGAAGGGAGACTGGGCTTACTCACAGACCCTGTGTCAAGCACACGAAGGGTGTGTCTGGTCTGGGTCCAGGGCGAACGATATCGTGGTCAGACAGTCACCTAAGAACTCGCAAGGCTGAGTATTATATCCCGGTTCTAACGGACTTCGGCCTGCGACAACAACGCCAGCCGTCCTAACAGTTCAGATCGGGATGGGCCCGGCCCCGAACCGAATCACGGATTCGTCCGCGGAGGACATGAATGCAAGACCTGTGTTCGGCACCATATCGGAACTTGGGATATTGGGACTGAAGCACACGATCACAAGACATTTCAGCCTCCCATTCGAGAGTACTCAAATATGCTTATCGCGGCAGGCTAGACAGCCTCACTCAATGATCTTATCTTTCATCTAGCCATATGTTACACCAAGGCGGAAGACCAAAATTGACCGTCATCCACATGTCAACTCGAGGCTAAGATCTCTCCTAGGGAACAGTGCATCTGAATCATATCATGATAGCAAACTCGAAACTTCTTGTCCGTCAGAGTAGATTGCAAGAGTCAAGAGGGTAAGTCGTAAGACCCCCAAACAGGCCAAAAAAGCAAAGCAAAGCAAGCCAATTCAAATGCAGTATCATTGAACACGCTTCGTCCATTTTCAACGCCACAAAATGCCAAAATCAAGATTAAAATAGAACACCTGAACATTACGAAGAGGCATTACTCCTTTGCTGGTCGTCTGTAGGACGTCCAAGTCCATACGGACATGGAATGGCTGAATGTGCGCGTAGTCACTGATCTGAGATCTCGGCCCCCAGTACCTGCACTCCCACGCTATGTCCATACGCTTGTCGAGAAATATATTGTACAACGGAACTCAATTGTCGCAGCATGGAGAACGTCACGACGGAGTCGTTGCTGCTTAAGATGAGATGTCGTTGAAAATTTCTTGTACAGTAGCGGTGAGCCGCACAAGCCTACAATCCGTGCACTACACTGGGACCATCCGCAAAACGGAAACTCCCTTGCACTGTTTGTGATGTTGGCGTTTGAACAGGTCGCTACTGGCAAGACGTCCAACAGATAAATATGATGTTGCGATCTGAGGATATACGA
The DNA here is from genome assembly GCA_014904845.1 of Acephala macrosclerotiorum. Lineage (NCBI taxonomy): Eukaryota > Fungi > Ascomycota > Leotiomycetes > Helotiales > Mollisiaceae > Acephala > Acephala macrosclerotiorum. The sequence goes on from MU119298.1 coordinate 41,644, forward strand.
GGAGTCTTGTAGTGTACGCATATGTGCATCAAGGGATAGATGAAGAGACGCCTATTCACTTTTGGCTTTTTGCATTGCGTTTCCTTCTGAGCATTTTGAACTCGTTTATTGCTATTCAAGTTTCCTTTTGATATTGTAAATCATCCTGCATCATCTTGTGCTTCAATTCTCGTATCCAAGGTCACAAAACAGTAGTATGCATCCAAAAGGAGTGGGTGGGAAATTCCAGGTCCTGTCAAGTGCCGCAAACTATAGCTGGACCGAAGAAGTGAAAGTGCCAAACCGGTAGGAGGCACAATCTCCGAAGCTTGAATCGATGTCATGGAGGAGGTGCCCAAAAAACAACACGCAGCATTTTAGGTCGAAGGTATTTGAACACTGTCAAGCACCCTGGATGCTGATTTGAGGACGATCACGTGCTGACGCAATCTCGTGCCGTAGGCATGATAGCGTTTGACTACCGTCCACAGGTACCTAGTACCGACAAGTTCTAAATCATTAGTCGAGATTTTTGATATTGAGCTATGAAAGAGAAAGGAATACGTCTGGATTTTAGCTCGATGCGCTAGCGTATCTTAGACTGATCGAGGTAAGACTTTGCGATTGGATGAACTCTTTATTGGTTCTATTCTGTGTTGCCATTGTCCTTTGTACCCATTCTTCCAGTCTTTCATTTTGACTTTCTCTGAGATAAGGATGCATAAGGGAATCGTACTGTACAAATTGTTTTAGTGCAATTTCCCCAACCGGACATGCCGCACCACAACGCCCTTCCTAACTCGTGAGAAGTTTCCATTGATTTATGCGCCATGGCCCTCACTACCTCTAAGACCCCCCTTCGATTTCCATATGAGAGGTAGAAATACTGAGATAAGTGTCAGCAAGGTCTTATGTAGTCTTCAAGTCTAGAGCGGGAATATGAGGTTCGTACCGTATGCTTTCAGCGACAAGAGTCTACAAATGGCAGATGTCCCAACCGCTCTTGTCCTTCTCCAACTTTTCAGTTATGGTCATGTTCTCGTCTGAGCGTTGGCGTATCCAGGCTTCTAGCTGATGTCTCTCGAGGATATGCTCTCCTGTTTCGGCTCGTGGAGTTCCGTCCTCGAAGTCGGTAGCAGAGCCTGCGAAAGCTTCAAGTGTATTATTGTAGACGGTAGACCATACGTTCGTGTGCTCTACCGCTCCTGCGAGCTTGGTAGGGATCACTGTAGGTCCTCTTAGCGCCAATTCTGATGTCAAGAGAGCTGAAGTGTCACGCGAGTCTTCGCGAATCAAATCCGAAGAGTGAAAGCAGGAAGGCTGCATGCCAAAGAGGGTCATACTGGGGGCAATAGGAGCATTGTTGGCTTCGGGGGGTTGACTAGTGTTGTTCGTCCATGGGCTCGGGTCTTGGGGTTGCTGCTCAAAGTTTGAGATGTTGGTGTTATCGTAGGAGTTCGTCAAGTCGAAGGGAGAGATGGTAGAGGATGACACAGGAGTGTGCTCGGTAGCAGAATAACTAGGCTGGTGTATGAACTTCGGGAGTCCGAGAGGATGGTGTCCACGGTTTGTAGCATCGTAATGAGGTCCATTGTCACTCGCGGTATCCACAGCCTCAGTGGAGCTGGTTGAAGTAGTGAAAGAAGAAGGTCCGTTGGAGGGACCTGAAGTCGACAACGATGCAGTGCTGTAATTCGAGTGTTGGCCGGGTCTGTGAAAACGTCAAAATCAAGAGAGCCGTCTTCATAGAGTGTGGGTGAGCTGTTCACCTCTCTTTATCTAGTCGCCCACCCTCTTCCCGTGTCTCAGCCATGATCATGAGGGGTAACAAAAGCAATATGGTGGCTGCTGCTCTGCACTGACACTCGGCCTTTAACCGCTGTCTGAGACAATGATGTACGTCACCCCAGGCCGAGGATCAGGAGGTTCGAGTTTGTCGACACTCTTCAAATCGATGAAGCAGTTTCGCGGTGATGAAAGCATGGAGAGAAACGTTTTGGAGACGAACATGCATCTTATATGGACAGTGAGCATGGTTCATCTGCTCATGCATATCTAAGCTCCGATATAGTTCATTCAATCTTGCCGACGATGGAGGATTTGCGTATGGTATCCTGGTCCCTGGGATTGTCGGCCCCCTCGGAAACAACTCCGTCTCCCCAATTTTCCTTTTCCAGACCTGTGATTGCATGGCGGACCCACTATGGCCGTGCATGAGCTTCCAGGAAGAAGTATGCTTTCTAAGACGTAAAACCATGTTAACCGTTGGACGTGGGGGCTAACTTTGTCTGTTTACGATTATCTAGGCTGCCAGTCTAGCGATCGAGACGTCACATCCGTGAAAATTATTGTAGAGGAACATCTAAACCATTGACTTCGACTTTGCAGCTTTGTTCGAGTCACAACTCGCAAGCTTGCTCGCAATTTTGATATAGCGAGGCTACGAACTTGCTCATCACACACACGCCTTTAAGTCCGTCCGGGGCAGTTTGAGATTTCAGTCTCCATGTGACTGAAGACTCGATACCCCTCTATTTTCAGCACAAGGATGTCCCAGTGGCCGATACTTGCCCTTTTTGAAACGATCAGGCCCCGAATCCTTGTATGCCAGCAAGGCATGACCACTCGGAGCGCCAACGGCACTGCTCGCATACATATTTTGATATCCAGGTCTGATCCCGCCTACCAAACATGACGAGGACATGGGCAGTCTTGGAGCTCCGTTGCAGACCTGCCCTTGGCAGAGTGACTCTTGCCTCGAGTCCAAAGTTCCTAGAAACATGGATCCCCGTCTTCCGCCACAAAAACAAACAACAAAATACAACCAATTATCACAGATGCAAAGAATGACAGAAGCCATGATGCGGTGAGGGGGGCACACGAAGATAGCAGAGATCTCGCACATCAGCTCAGAAATGTGATATAGGTATTTTGAGGCTGACGATTGATCGGCCTGTTCTAGGCCATTGAGTTCATCTGACAACTAACGGCGTGCTGTGTATGGCAATCTCTGCGTCGTTATCGTTACAAGAGTCTCTCGATTCTGCTCAAAATAGTCGACGGAAGCTCATCCGGCGGTGCAGCCAGCGCTGGTTGGCCCAACTCTCTTCCTCACTCTGTGGAAAGCGCCCCGCAAACGAAAAAGCCCCTGATGAACACGATCGTGGTAGTCTCGGCTCAAGAACGGCTCAAGAATCTGCTTGTAGGCATGCTTGGTCAGTCGGTGGCCGGCTCGAACAAGATGCCGTACGTCCTCAAGTAGCTTCCAAGTTCGTGATTTATCGAGCCACAAAAGACGATTACCATCGTGTATCCGGTGCTTCACTTGCATAGCTCGGGTCATGCCGGCCATCTCCTGTAGAGAGCCCATTCACGAATCCTGGAGATGAATATTTTGACAAAGCTTATTATGCATAAAAGGCGACGAATTCGGCGTCAAACAGAACCCCCAGCAAACATCCATTCATTCGCAGCGAATGGGTCGCCCCGGTCGAGCCCAGGGCCACTGTGGCACTGGCTAGAGCAGCTGAGCTCAGAAGAAGAAACGACCCTGCAGTCTAATCACCTGCTGTAGTTTTCGGCCACCAACCAGCATCAACAAATTGATGAGGTGATCGAATTCGGCATTTAAGATCCTAGCATGGCGCCTTCGTCCAAAATACGGAGTACGGGCAAGGCTGACTTGAGTTCATCCCAGCACGGATACCAGCTCTGTCTCATCGGACGGCTGTGGCTACATGAGCAGGTGGCAATTTTCCACGATCCCAAACTCAATATCTGATATATCCAGGCAATATTGCTCATACAAGCTTACGTTATCTTGAAGATAAAACCTTGTGAAAGAAGAGAGCGATTCGAATGCGGTTCATGGGCCATTCCATTGCTTTATATCGCAAGGATTTTGCTGCTACGTAGCTGGAATGACACAAAAATGATTTGAGATGAACGTGTCAGTGAAGTACTGGAGTTCCACTCATTCGTCTTGGTGCTATCATCAAATCCCAGAATCATACGCAGAAAGCCTGGTGTGACAGAGCGGCACCGGTACCAATTGGGACACCGAAAAAGCCGCGGAAAAGTAGGGAAAACCACAACGCAGATAATGATTCGCAGCTCGACGCCAAGGGATACCAAAAAGAAAGACTAATGACGAGGAGACGGGGTCGGCGCATTCGTGCTGGATCATTTTCAGACTGCTCTTCACAGCACCTAATTGGCTGTTTTGACGGCCAAAATGGTCTCCTCCAACCACTGATCTCGTCGCTCTACGCCTTGCGTCGTCTGCACGTTTTGTGCCAGAGAAAGCCCCTATTCGCAGCAAAAGTGCTCCAGATATTGCTGTTGCTCAAGATGAGATGTCGTCCACATTTTAAATTTAAGGCTACGGCAAGGGATCCGTGCCAATATATCCTGGTGAAAATCTTCCTGTAAAGCGGGGGTGCCGCTCAACTCATGTCAATATAAATTCCCCAGCATAACATAAATTGTTCTCGATAACTTACTTCCCCTAATTGTATTGAGAGAACGACGTTTCTACGTTTGCAGGATCAAGGTCGAGCACCTTGCACATGCTAACCTCGAGAACGATCACGTGCCGACGCGTTTTCTTCAACCTCTAACCCTGCAATCTTCAGTGGGCGTTTAAAATGAGGAATGATAGATGCGGCATAAGTTGAGAGTTTAAATAACCTAATAAAGTACAAAGCATGATCCTAAGATTTGCTTTATAGACACCTTGTAGATCACTTGACTTTTAATGCCTTATATTCACTTGAAGAGTTCGAGGGATTCGTGATATGTAGCCCTTTGAATTAAGGCATAGCGAGAAGGCTAAGATATGGCTCTATAATCCCGACGATAGACTTGCAACGCACACGTTCTAGGAATATCTCCCTTCAACAATCGACATACCTCAACTGCAACCATGACCTCATCGCCGTCGACCATGGTTACCATCCAGGAGATCAAGGATTGGCTCAGGGAAAAGATCGCTCAAAAGCGAGTCATGCACAAGGATGTGGATAAATGGGTCGATCTCGACTTCCTGGAGGACATTCTGAAGCGTATTCGAGCTTGCATCAACAACCATGCCCCATACCCCACAAAAGCAGCGACCTTGTTCCATGCTCTTCTTATGGCACACAGATATATCTGTAAGCTGTGTACGTCTCTGCTGAAACACATATGCCAATCAAATTCTATAGATGGTGATGAAGCTAATGCTAACTTTGTCACGCAAATCCCCGACCAAAGCTGCATGAATCTTCTGACCGTGGAACAATTCTTGACTTCTCTGCGTAAGTTTCTTCAATAATTATAAATCTGTAGGCTGTCAAGATCGCTGATTCTACAGCCAGGTCACAACGAGACTGTTCGTTGGCACAGTGAGACTAACTGGCAATCCCAACCGAAAAGTCTTCCATCTGCCAAGCCAATGGCTCAGTCATCTTCAACCAAAGAGGGTCATGCGAAGACGGATATCGATAAGAACTCTCAGAACGTCGAAAGTGAAGCAGCTAAGATCGTCGCTGAACTTAGAGGGCGCATCGAAACAGATCTGAGGTCAAAGTTAGAGGCAGAGATCAGGGAGAGAATCGAAGCTGAGCTCACTGAATCCTTAACGAAGAAGCTCAAGATAGAGATAGAGAAGGATGTTGACGGCAGGGTACGCGACAGGATACAAAAGCATCCTGAGGTGGTTGTGGCATGCTTACAGGGCAGACTTGATCATGAGCTAGGTTTAACCTAGTGAGGGTTCAGGTGTTTGTTCCTTTTGTACAATAGCAAGGATGCTTGGCTCAGGAACCTCAACTTCATAGTGATTCAAATACAGTTTCTTTACAGCACCTATTTCAAAGAATTTTGTGAATAACGAAGGCAAGATAAATTTGTGACAAGAAAATGTTGCTTGGGAGTTTTGAACTGTCATGACATGTCCGTTTCGCTTGCACGATAGAGTCGACGCTAGCATCTATTGTTCCTTCTGTAACTTGCCCCAGCATCATCAGGATTCAAACACGCCGCGAGTTCACATTTCTCACAGAAGAGGCAAGAAGCATCGGAGCCAGCAACGATTTGAGCTTCCTCAAGTTTTCCTTCCCTTCGTATATATTTGCTGCATGCGAATTCCTTGAACGCATCCTGTGTTTCTAACACCCCAATGCCCTATGAAATGATGCTACCATTAAATGAACGCCCCAAGCTTAAACCGGCACCCATCACCTCCGGAGCATCGACCTTTTATCCTTCTTATAAGTTCGAGCCAGAACCACATTGCTCCAGGTCCCACTTCTTCCTCTCAAGCCTCTCAGCCATGACCAGTCTGCTATCCGATGTCTCGTATACCCATGCAACTAATTGATCTGAAGCTTTCTTAGTGCTCTTCGTAGCTTGCGGATCATCGAGATTCATTGGAGCTGTGGACCATGTCTCGCATTCTTGCAGCCTCTTGTCATTCTGCGTCTCCCTCTGACTTTCTTGGAGGCAATTTTGATATTCGAAATCAATTTCGGCTACCATTATGGTTCGATGGTGTTCACCATCATGACCGTCGGCATGTATAAGAAGGGCAGATGGTTGGGCAGCTGCGTCTGCGAGGGATTTCGAGGAAGGGTCAGTTCGTCGTGGTGCTAGAGAATTCTGGCTATCTGGAAGGCGAGCAGACGGCAATGCCAGGTGAGTAAAGTTGCTGTGAGGTGTTTCCCTGCCGGAATGAGTTAGCATATAGGTTGACCAAAGTAGGACGTCGAGTGAGACGAACGATTCAAGCCTCTTATTCGAAGTCTTCGTCGATTCAGCAGGACTCTCGGACATAGCTGCTGGGTTTTTGGCTACTCGCTCGTTGGCAGTACACTGCTACTTGGTGGACCTAGCAACAATGAAATAAATATTTCAAGAATATTGGGGAAGCACAAGTGCTGGAGGGCTGAAACATTCATTCTCAAGTGCGCTCAGTGACGGACAGAAATAAATTTATATGTGAACTCAACGGAAGATTGCTAACGGGGCAGCAACACCGCCTTCATTGCACCCAATGAGTGAATGGCAAGGAAGTTGCAAATCGAAGAGAATGACTAGCATGATCAGAAGCACTACCCACTTGCTGACCTTCTGGAAGTGCACCTTGGGGACAAATAGGGAAGCAACGGCTGAAATTGGATTATTAAAATCTAGCCGAGCCTTCATCATGCATATACCAGGTTTGATGTTGGTGCTCCGCTGAATCTCGAAGATTTTGGTTTTGGGGGAGGCGGCACCGCTCCTTTTACCTTGGTCTCTTTTTCCACGTAGAATGACTTTCGAATCCAATCGCAACCGAGACCCCTATCCGAAAGAGGAGAGTCTCGATTTTGATGACTTGGAATGCTCCTCTTGGCATCATTGCTGATCAAGTCCGTGGGCCAAAGTGACGATGCACGTCACCGACGTGCATCCCCAAGCGAACTGCATTTGTAGATGCGCTAATAGAAGACGTATCTATGATAAGGGGTTGTAATAATATAGCCTATGGTCTGAATATCATGGCTGTATAGGCGTGGCTTTACTAGCTTTGACATATTTGGTAGTCCCCGCTGACCTTGCTATACTTCGGACAACGCACAATGCTCTCACCTTGACCACCCACTCTTCTTCCACTTGATGCTGCACAACTTGTGCGATGATCATCGCCCGAGCCTCGTCACAAAATCTCGAGAAGGACACATCTCCGAGGAACTCTCCGAGAAGCATGCACTGCGCCTCCCTCAGCCGATATTGCAATGCAACAAGCCTGATAAGCGGCGCTTAAGGCTCCAACATCGCAGCTTAGCGGCACAGCACCCCCTCTTTTGCCGCGTGGACCCTCTCATCGCGCAAAGGTGCACTTGATATCTCCCGGATCAGGCGTCTGATTATTGCTTTGCCGCGAGAGACAATCATACATGTGTCAGCTGGAGCTGAGACTTCGGCTTGCATTGGCTAAGCTGCTGCCTGGCAGCGATTGTACGCGCTTGCGTCGGCTGGGATTGAGGATGGAGCGCCGAGTAGGTAGGAACCGAGGGTGCATGCTGCACAGGAGGGTGATTCCAAACGTGCAGGCGAGGCTCTTGACCGCTACTGTAAAGGGGACATAGAACCGCCAGCTAGTGACGTCGTACATTATTCCTTCCCTGATACTCGCCATGTGTGTTCTACCAAGAAAAAGAGGATGCAATCCAACTCCTTGAAACTTGTCTCATGAATTTGACCAACTTTTGATTCGGCTTTATTATTACACCGGTGCGGATTATTGATATCTCGGAACTCTGTTTCATCCTGCCAAGGTACAGGTCAGCCTCGGATAGATTGAAGAAGGGCAAAAAACTTACTATCCTACAACCGCTCCAAACACGAAATCTCCCATTTGGATCTCTCCAGCCTCTCTGCCACCGTCAAGTAGTTGTCTCGTGTTTCATGGGCCCATAATTCCAGTTGGGACTTCTTCTCGTGTTGATGTTGGGAAGGAGTTGAACTGTCAAGACTCGCTTTGCGGCAGCTAGCGTGTGTTGGGAGGCTCTTAATGCTGGCTTGAAGCGACGTTGTAGTTTCTCTAGACGCAGAACATTAGGGTCCAGTCCAGCTGAGTATCACCAAAGTTCAGGGGATACTTGCCTCAGATTAGAGTCAGCTGCAGCCTGCACAGAGAATTTCTCGTTTCGTCCCATCATGGATAGTAATCGTAACTGTAAAGCGCAGTCCCTCAAAAACTTCAATAACCAAAGCAGAATTGAGCAGCAAATGTGAACGAATGTGGGAGATTTTCAAGAAAGAGGATAGGCTTGACAGGGTTGACTCTTGGAAAGTGATGGCCATCTTCATCTCTTATGCATCTGTAGTTGCATGCTCTGTATATATCATCTGAACACCCTTTCTATTGTCAGTATTTCGTTTTGCCGTATCCGTACATGAACGGTCCGAAGACGCCCAAGGCAAACGGTCCACCATCATCTTGCAATACAAATCAAAATGTGTAGATGTAGTACCTGAACAACATGGCTTGAAATTCAGCAGCAAATTGGAAATCCCAGCACCGGACGGAAGGAAGAGGACCACGAGGTGGCCAATCGCACCTGGTGGCTGTTCCGGGAAATCGAAGGGGCCGTAAGTCCAAGACTTTCGGTGTGGTGGTAAAGGGCTTGCAAGGTCGCCATTCTGTCGGAACTTGGGGGCTGGTGCCAAAACCAGGCTCGGCCCCTCTTTTTCTAGTCGTTCACTACCAAGTCGCTGATGGATTGACGGGATGGGATCTTCAGCGCTATTACCTGCATGCCATGTTGTTAATGCAAGGAACACAAGTTTTGCTTTTGATGTGATACGGAACATACTCATCTCGATCTAATATTAAGCGATACTTGATATCATCGCAGGTCAACGATTGCTTGACTTGGTGGATGTGGCTATCATTATCCCTCAGCCTTGCGGGATGCTTTCTCCGGAAATGCTTCTGGAATATGTTGGGAATTTCGTTAACTGACTAATGAAGCTAGGATGTAAGCGTAGGGTTGTATTAGTCGTCTGAGAAGGAAGCTGAAGCGTACTTCTCCAAGATCATCACCAGTAGTACTGCGCCAGCAAGATCGGAAAGATTGAAGCACTCGGACCTCGGCATGGCTCGCATTTCAAAGTTCCTGATCGTGCATTGTGCGCAGGATAGGGTCTTGTTTGGTGTTACATTGCATCGTGCCCCCAGTAATTGACGTGCTTCTGGAAGCCTTCCAGTAGCTTCTCAGAATGGCTTTGGATGCTGGATAACGATTCCTGATGGCTGCGGGAAGGTTAAATTGACAGCGTGCAATTTTATTGTGGACCAATGTGATGGCGGAATTGCTTCACCGCGATTTCTGTACCTGGATGGTGGAAGTTCACTCGCAGCCATCGACCTGCAGGTGCCCTCCGTAAGCCGAAATAATTTCCTAACGCGGCATTCTCAATACCAAGAATGATGTTTTGGTAAGCCTTGTCAGCCGTCTACATGCTGAATAATAATCTCTATGTTTCAGCGCCCACTTGGGTATTTTTAGCCGGACTGATGACAACAAGATGGATCGAACTTTGGGTTGGCAACGATAGTCTACAACACTTTTGAAATTTAATTTTTAGCGGTGTGGACACTATCGGACCCTTGGAGAACTACTCCTCTGGATTCAAAGAAATGCCGATCGTAACGCCGATCTCAACCCATGTGAGGAAGCACAGTCAGTGAGCAAAGGAGGCATAGAATCGCCTCTGAGCGTTTCGAAAAGTGAACCTCGGTCCAGGTGCGATGTCCATTGGTAATCTCCGTCTCCTTCTGGCTACCTTTCAGCTTCAGGAATCCCTGGATGCCAGTGACGAGGCTCGAGTCAGGCGAGCCGGCCAGATCCCCTGTGAATGATTCACCGCGTCTTGAAACAGAGATGATCGCCACCACAGCCTTACGATTTGTACAACGTCGGAACTGCTTCTTGGAACTTCCCAAATCATGGACTCGGTAAGACAAGATCTGACAAGATCTGTTCAGGGTAGCTTCTGCGCCTCCCTAATTGAGAATCAAGTCCGGTAAACTTTATTTTTGAATAATGTCCACATTCGGTACCAACTCTATCGGCAGATCTCACAGCCATTTTCGGAAAGCTTACCAGACCGACTGACTCGTTGTCGGCACGGGCTTGCCCACCTGAGCCAGAAGACGTAACGCACCCTTCACAGCCTCTCAAGCCTTACTGTCTCCCACTTGGATTTCTCCAACTTCTCGGCAACTGTCAGCCGGCTGTTCTCCGTCTCGTATAACCAGTACTGGAGTAGGACACTTCCCTGTCGACATTCGGCGTCTTCCATTCCTTCGTTGTCAATGCCAAGACTTTGTGCGTAGCGATGGCATCCAGCTTCGTCATGCAGAGAAGGATTCGCGCAATGATCAACATCCTTGATGTGGACAGACAATGCCCCTCGAGTTGCATCTCCAGATGGGCTCGAAGTTCAAGGTGTGTATGTATTTATGGATATGCTAATCGGTGGAGTTCGGTCGAAGGTAGGATGAGGATCAAAGAACAGACGTCCAGTAGACTTTTCATCGGTGTAATTTGAGCATGGTTTTGTAGAGATGTTTCCGGAGATCTCGATGTGTCTCATGAATCTTGTTGAAGTCGAAGAAGCATCAAATAGTGGAGTAACCATGGCACGCGAGCTGTGAGTTCTTAAACAGTGCTCGAAGATATGTGTGATAAATGCTAACCGCGGTAGAAAAGCACAAGCAGCTCTGCAGCGGCTGATGGATTCGCAGCCATGGTTTGGTGGACAATATAATATCGATTTTATTGAGTAAAGGTCTAGGATAGCCGTTGACACATGATCGAGAGAGCCGAAGGGAGCAAAGTAAGTGAACTGTGCAATGAAGCATGTATTTAAAAGCGGAACAAAGACTGAAAATGCAACAGAAATGCTCTCCAGAGGGATTACGGAGAAGAGACAATTTGAAGCATCGCTATAAGGGAAATGCCAACATAATAAATAGAATCGGTGCTTCGACATGCAACTTAAGAGCTGTCGAGTGATTAGAACATCCGCGTGTGTGTGGGAGCTGGCCGAACATAACATAAGGCAGATGCCTCGATGGTTCGCCCTTTTGCGACCTGCTTTACCACGCTGAAAATGCGATTTTCCTCTTGAATTTTGCTAAATTTTTGGGGGCAGTGATACAAGGCTGACACTTCAGCCTCGTATCTTGCTTAAGGGTTTGGTGTGATTGTATTCGGGCAACCGAGCTAACTCTTTCAATTCCTTGGCGTGGTCCTGCATTGGTTTGCATTCGAAGCGAACCACGTTCAATGGCTCTGAGCCTCAACCCCAACCTTATTACTGGCCATAAATTGCCTCCTTGAGTCCTGCGTGACGCAAAGATGTGGCCACAATACCTTATTTCCCTGACATAAGGCAGCAAGTCCGTGGTTCGCAAATTGGTGAGCTGCAATTCTAGGAAAAAATCTAGGTCACCGCCATTCCCTCGAGCCCGACCCAACGTACTCAGCCTTGCCCGCATGCACCACATTCTTTCACTGGCGTTCCTCATGCTTCACACCATCTTCACCTGTGTTTATATTGGTCTGATAGCAGGAAGGCCGGTTGTGTTCGAGAGCCCCAGATGGAATCCAGTCATTCGTTGGACAGCTTAGGTGTACTGAAGAAGTGTGCTAGGTTTCGTAATCCCTCCATTTGCGTAGAATATATTGTCTCTTCCTCCCAAGTCTTCTTCATTATTTTTGAGGTGACCATCGGTACTCGGAGCCGTTCGTGGGGAGTGTGGCATGCCAGCCATGCTTCGTTACTGTTGCCGATTTTTATAGCGTTTGCCTAACATGCGCAGCCATACCACTTTGACCCGAGAGCTGGGATGAGGATCGAGGCAACTAAGTCAATACATCATCTTTGTGCGTGAGGTGCGCAAATTTGATCATCCATCGAGATTTCAATCCAATCTCGCCCCTATAAGAGTTCAATTGCTTTCGACATTGCCCGCATGTCTGCCTAGTGTCCAAAATGCCTTGCCACGTTTTGCCTGACTCGCGGCAGTCACAGATTCGAGATTGGGAAGGAGTTTATCGGTGAATCGCATTGAAAGTTGCAGAGCTCGTTCGATGAGGTGTCGTCGTCGTTGACTGTGTTGTGTTTTGGTTTTGGTGTTGTCCATAATCTGAGACAAAGTAGGCACTAGAGTCCGACCTGCGCTAAAATTGCCGAGCTCCCAACCTCCAACTTGACCTCTCTCTCTCTCTACCTTCCCACCACGATGTTTACAAGTTGAACAAGGTTCATTCTTCAAATTTGTCCTTTGCAACAAGTCTTTTGCTACAAGTGTGCTGTCTGTCCTATCGGTAACGGCGCCAAGGGATAAAAATATGTTTCTAGGGATCATCCAAAGCGGAGTGCAGCAACAGAGAAGCAAATACGCTGTTCCAGTGTCAAGTCAAACAGAAAAGCCATGTTAAATTCTTTTAAACTGCACTGCTTTTATTTTTATTCTAGTTTCTGTTCTTTATGCCAAGGCCTTTAGGATTTAGCTCGTTGCACGTCACGTGTGTCATTGTTGCCTCTAGCACCAGGGGTGAGTTGTGCTTCATCCTCCGTCAACACCCTGCGACATGCAACGAATTCTTTGTTCGTACCTTTAATAGGCATGGTGCTCTTGTGTGGTGATGCCATGTGGCCTTGTCAAACTTAGGTAGCTAGGTAGCTACCATTAGTAGGAGCCGGGAGCAACGGAAACCTTACCAAGAATCGAGTTGGCATCAGGGACCTGCTGATGCAGCGTCAAAATCCCATTGAATGCGATTAGTTGTTCTTCCCCTAGATCAGATATGTCCTGCTGCATTCATACCCCGGGTTTCTCAAAATGGACAGAGTTGCCAGAGCTCGAGTCTGATCACGAGATCGCTATTATATCGTGTGGACTCTCTGAGAAGTTGAAGGAGATCTAAAGATCTCGATTCTGATCTTGGTAATTCACTGTGTCATGTCATACTTTTCAGTCACTTTAGCGGGATTCGCACGTCATACATGGTTGTTGGTAAATTTTCCGACCCCTCACTCCGCAGCAATGATGCACCGAGACGTAGATTCGCTAGTGTTCGAAGGACTACCGGATCTTCCAGGCTAAGTAAGTAACAAAACGTTAAAAATGAGTCCTGTTATCGTTGAAACAATTTTTGCTCGTTCACACTTGCAATCCGTTCTCTTCATCGATTATGCTGTTGGTAGACGTTTGTCCCGTGTGGGCTACTCTTTTCACTTGCGTTGCGGGAGCTCCCTTCTCCGCCACTATCTCAAATACAGCACCCGTTGTGGATCTAGGGTATTCGAAATATCAGGGTGTTGGCCTAGAGTCTGGTGTCAATCAATATTTGGGCATGCGATTTGCCGCTCCGCCACTTGGTGATCTGAGATTTAGAGCTCCGGTGGAGCCATTAGCCACGGCTGGAGTACAAAATGCTGCCAATGTATGCTTTAGAACTCCTAAGTTCGTAAGCCAGTAATTAATATTTCAAGTTTCAACCAATCTGTCTTGGCCTCAATACGAAATTGCCATCGTCCACCCAGGCGGAAGACTGCCTCTTCATCAATGTTTGGGGGCCAGCCACAGCATCACCGGGATCGAAACTACCTGTCTGGGTATACATTCAAGGCGGTGGATATGTGTCTAACTCGAATGCGAATTATAATGGATCCACAGTGGTAGCAACCTCCGACCAGAATATTGTCTTTGTCAATTTCAACTATCGAGTTGCATCGTGGGGCTTTCTGGCAAGCGAGAAAGTGAGAGCTGATGGCGATTTAAACGCCGGCCTCCTTGACCAGAGATTCGCGCTGAAATGGGTACAAGATCATATTGAAAAAGTAACCCACTCTTAATTCCTTTTGCCTTCTATGCTAATATTTTTCAGTTCGGAGGTGATCCTAATCACGTGGTGGTTCACGGCGTCTCAGCTGGTGCTGGTTCAGTTGCATTGCATCTGACTGCATAGTGAGTCAAATATCTCAACTTCAGTCCTTTAGCTAAAGGTTCACAGTGGCGGTCGTAATGATAATCTCTTCGTCGGCGCCATTGCCGAGTCTCCTTTCTTTCCAACTCAACCTCAAGTCTCGGAGCTTGAGTGGCAATTCGATACATATGCCGATCTTGCAGGTTGCGGAAATGTGAGTGACTCGCTTACGTGTTTGAGATCGAAAGATACAACGACTCTTCAAGCCGCCAACTTGCCAACTGTCTATCCAGGCCAAAATGCATTTCCTCTCTTCTACTTCACGCCAACAATCGATGGAGACTTCACTCGGGACTATCCTTATCGCTTGATCGAGCAAGGAAAATTTATCAAAGTACCATTGATAGTCGGAGGTGGGTGGAGAACCTACTACCCAGATCAGACTCACAACTCTCATCTTAGATGACACAAACGAAGGATCAGGCTTCGCAGCCAACGCCGCTTCCCCAGCCGATGTCGCAAACTTCTTTCAAAACAATTACCCCCTCCTAACAACCAACGATACGGACGCCATCAATGCTCAATACCCACTTATGCCTCCCCTTCCCAAACACGCCGCCTATTTCCCTTCTTCTTCAGCTGCATATGGCGACTCAACATTCACCTGCCCCGGCAATCTCCTCGCATCCTCCCTCTCCAAATACAACACCCCTTACCAAGTCTGGAACTACCGCTACAACGTCCTGCAAGCCAACAACGTCGCCGCCGGTCTCGGCGTCCCCCACACTTTCGAATCCCCAGCAATCTTCGGAGTCGGCAACGCAGGCGATGATCCGAACTCTAGCTACGCAACCTATAATGCGGGAATAGTGCCGATACTGATGAATTGTTGGATTAGTTTTATAAGGGATTTGAGTCCGAATCGGTATAAGTATGAGAGTGCGCCGCATTGGGAAAGTTTTGGGGATGGAGATGGAAGGAGAATTTTGTTGCAGACTAATGGGACGGGGATGGAGGTTGTGCCGGAGGAGTTGGTACTGAAATGTGAGTTTTGGAAGGGGTTGGCAATTACTATGGAGCAGTAAGGCGTGGAGCATACACAAGGTCATAAGATCAACGAGCTATTGTGGAGTTCTATGGCAGGGAGTATATTAGATGACCAAGAATAGGTAAGTGCCTGTCTTGTTATAAGTCATGTCTTGTTTCCCAGAAGCCGACGGCATGTATCCTCCAGCACTTCATGTCCCTTATTGCTCATCACAGTTTCCAACATCCCACTTCGACTTCTCCAGCTTCTCAGCAAGTGTGAGCTTGGCGCGGTCCATCTCGTATGTCCAGCGCATGAGCTGTGATGTCTCTTCCGAGTGGACCTTCCTCACTCTGCCATCAGACTTGATACGTTTGCTTCGTTCATCACCAACACTTCCAGGCCTGTGATATGGGAATGTGTTGCGTAGGGTATTTGACTTCGAGTCTTGGTAGGAGGGGTCTTTGCCTCGAATCTGCGATCCTGAGAGTGGTTGCCCTGAGGTTCCTTCTCTGCGGACGACTATCAGAAGAAGTTCTGATTAGGATACAATGTGGGAAGTCTTACAACTTGTCCTTGACCTCTCCGTGTTGGGTACTCGGCATAATGTTCTTCGACATTCTGGGAAGGCACAAGGGTAGTAATGTTCTTGGGATAGCCGAGGGTTTGGAATGAGGCTATAGAAGCAACGATGGAAAGCAACGCAAGCGGGCCAACACTCATTTATATACATTTAACTGCGAGCACGGGAGCAGCTCAGAATGCTGGACGCGAGCAGAGCAAAATTTTGCGAGTTGAAAACTTGGGCGTCCCATCTATGGGCTTGGACTAGGTGGACATTTAGACTTGATTTGTCGATATGCAGGAGTGGACGCCTGGAAATGATCGTCAATTGAGGACCGCTCCGATAGGAAGAAACAACGTTGCAAGTGAATGTGACTTCGAATAAGAACGAATCGTTCTTTGCAATTGTTTTCGGATTCGGCAAGCCGACGATGACCCTCCCGTCTCGAAGCAATCGCCTGAGCGCCTGAGCACGGATCAACATAAAGTGCTGACCTTGCGACTAGCCCGAAGAGATTAAACGTAGCCAGGATGCAAGCCAGCTAGTGGGTCCCCGACGAGCAAGCTGGAGTGCTTGGGAGCTGCTTTGGTGATGACGCTTTAAGCCCCACGTAGTCCCACGCCCGTTACCCACAGACACTTGGGACCCGACCAACCCGACGAGATGTACTTGTCCAGGATGCGAGCCGGCCGGTGGGTCCCGGGCGAGCAAGCTGGGGTGCTTGGGGGCTGCAGCAGTGATCGCGGTGGTCGCGGTGGTCGCATATACGCTAAGAACCATGATATGCAGGGGATGATTTCCTGACATGGCGGCCAGGGCCAGCCGGTGCTTGAGTGAAGAAGATTAGACGAGATCTCGGCGCTCTGGCTTCAAAGGTTTCGTCGTCGCAATGCGTAAGATCGAGCCCGGCCCGAATCCGCAACCCGATATCTTTCCTCCAATAAGCATCTACTCAATTGGGGCCAGACAAGCCAAAATATTGATCCCTTAAATACAGTTTCTTGATGCCGAAATAATAACTGGGAATTGAAAAGAACCGTGAAGCTACGGAATCATTAAAAGTCGAATGACCTTGGCTTTGGTGAATTTCCAGAATGTGCCCCTCGAAGATTATTCTCCATCTGCCGAATCCATGAAGGACAAAAGTGGCAGGTCGAATGGTGAGAGGCTACTGGATTGCTGTGGCGTGTTGATCATGAAAGGGTACGCATATTGCTGAATATAAGCGACCTTGTATCCTTGAAGCCTTGTCTTTCTGCCGTGCGGAGACAATCTAAAGCAGCGTCGAGGTCGGGACCTATTTTGGGGACCGAGTGCGGAGGGAAAGAGAGAAGCCATTTTGGCCACAAACAGCCACTTCTTAATCGTCATCCAAACTCCTTATCTCAGACAACCAATGATGAAGTTCAGAACAAGTCAACCCCGAGACAGCGCACTGAAGCCGCCCAGGCTGGCATTGCCCCACATGGTGTCGTCCTTCAAGATTTGGCTCGCCGACCAATTATACTACTGCAAGTTCTCACCTCATGCAGGCTTGTTCCAATATCCCAGAAAGGCCTAGATCAGTCGAAAGTATTGTACAGGCGAACCTGCCTGGATTGAGGCCCGGCGGAGTGCCAGTGGCGGAGTCCTGGGCCTTCTGGGTGAAGATCTTTTACAGATAACCGCATTTCGAGGCTCAAGCTTGTCGAAAGCACTGTGTCGCCATCGCAAAATTAATCCTAGCAAACACTACCAACTGATTTTCTACACGCATAAATTTTAGTAGTTCACTATGCTAGCTTAATTAAGCTTTCAAACCTGCATCATTTGTGGTAAAGGATAACATGCTTGACTTAAATTTGAGAGACTGAATGAGCCAAGTTTTACGAGTTTGTGCGCTTAAAGTGTTTTCGAAAAAAAATAGCGAATACATTCTCGAATTATAAAATTATTAATAAATGTATATATAATTTATTTAAAATAAAACTTAAAACTGAGATATTAAGTAATATTTATTACTAGTGCTTACAGACTTTAAAAGTAATAATCGTAGCTTTTAAAGTTTTTAAGCAAAAAAGGACTCGTTAAAGCCGAAAAAATGCTCCGTGGTGTATAGACCTGTGAAACCCAGCTCGTAAGAGGCGTCACGTACAAGAAGTTGAAACCCTGCTTTAGGTCGTACCAGGTCTAGAAAACTAGAGATTATACCTGAGAAGTAATAAACAGGTCAAAATCTAGGTCTTGTGTCTTCCGAGACCACCAATTAACGATACCTTTGATACATCTGATTCAAACTTGCTTCAATCCCCGTAATCGAAGCATTGGCTTGCACGAACGAAGGACATATCCTTGATGGTCGTCCTGGATGGGTTGAGATCTCAAGCAGTAATCATTCGAAACCCAATCAACTTCATTCATAAGTAGTGTAGACCATTGAGACCAATCGTCAGTTGCTTGGTAAAGATTGCATTGGTGGTGAAAAAGGGCTACAAAAGGCCTTTATATATAGAGAGAGGGGTGGGGCCACCCCACCCCCTTAATGAGGCCGGTGGCACCGCTATATGGTCCCATGTCTCAACTGACACCAATTTCTCACATAGAGTAGAGGCGGGATAGTTTTGAAGACTAATTTTGAAAGCAGCATAGATCTTTCACCATTAAGAACGGAGACACATCAACAAGGAACGAACATTGAACTGATATTAAAGGATAATTGGACCTTATGGAGGTAGGTATGCGACCACTAGCCTTAGAGCACACGGCAGTCTAAGCTGAACTCAGCCCTGGAATGAAAAATGCATCGATTATTTCTGTGATGGAGACTATGAGCCTAGGCATCGACTCAAGCCATCATCGTGAAGTGCTCAATATCAGGCATATAAAGCACCGCGTCTGCATCGCCAGCTTTTTATCAAAGCACCCTCTCAAAACGCCTCAACCACCATTCTCCCATCAGCAACCATATCCGGCACATCCTCAACCACATCCTGGAACTCAACCCATCCCTTCATCTTCTCCAAGACATGCTCACCATAAACCACTTTATCGCCCTCCGCACTTTCAACCACACAATTCAATCCCGGCTCAAAGAAGAACGGAACAGAATACCGACCTTTCGCATCATCCTCCTCCCGCTTCGTCGAGCGAACGCGATGGAAAGTTGCAATCCATCGACCACCGCTGACCTTAGCCATCAAATCACCAATGTTGACGACCATACTGCCAGGGATGTAGGGTGCGGGGATCCATGCACCTTCACTGTTTCGAACCTCGAGGCCACCGGTAGGGTCTTGGTGAAGGAGAGTGAGAATACCAGAATCAGTGTGCGGGGTGCAGACGAGCTCTTGTTGGCGCTCTGATGGGATGGGTGGGTAGTGAAGAAGACGGAGGGTGCTGAGGGAGTCGGTGAGGTAGTGGTCGAAGAAGGATGCTGGCTTGTTTAGGGCGACAGCGACGAGAGAGAGGAGACGTACAGAGAGTGCTTGGAGCTCGGTGTGGAGGGTCTCGCAGCGGGTTTGGAACTCGGCATGAGTGGAGTGGAAGACATTGGGTTCTGTGAGGTCGAATTTGGGACCAGTGAGGGGTGAGAGAGTTGTTTTGTTGTAAGGGGTGCCTAACTCGAAGCCTTCCTTGAGGTTGTCTGCGTCAGGTTGGGTAGGGAAGTATCTTGAAACGAAGTTAGCACATGATCTGTGAGCGAGAAGATGGACGCACCCTCGATATGTGTTCTTGTTTGTCTTGACGAAGGTCTTCTTGGCAAGTGTCATCTTTTCATCTAACGACAGGCCATTGCCGCCGAAGAACTCATCGCAGAGCCCGAAGACATCCTCATGATTGAAAGTGAGGGGCAAGTCCGTCAAATAGACAAAGCCCGTGGTGGAGAAGACTTCGTCCAAACGGCTAGACAATGCTGCAAGTTCTTCTGACTTCGGATATGATAACGACAGAGCAGAGAGGGAGATAACTGGCAGTGAAGAGAAAGAGGTAGACATTTCGATAATGAAGTTCTCGACGATGTGGGGCAAGGTTGCAAAAGAATTGTTGAGGGGAAGAGGAAGGAAGAACAAAGAACAACTATCTTACCCCCAGCCTTTATATCAACGTAACAAAGAATCACCTTCTACTTCTCCAGTAATTTTTTTTTTTTTGGCGCACCCATCAGCATTCACTCAAGTTCTAGCATCAGCCAACACCTGCCTCAAACTGACGGCGTACAGTCCCCACTCTGGGGAAGGAGCCATCAAGAAGCCGTTCTCTTCCAAACGCCGTCATCTGGTCATACATATATATCGCTTTGTGGAACTGCGAACCAATTTCGTGTAAGCGTCGTGAGATGTTTCAAGGTACGGAGCCGCAGGTAATTGATGTCGTCCAGTTAAAGTTGCAAAGCAGTGGTTGGTGTCGCGTGCTCCGTTTCTATATGTAATGCAAGCTCTAATGGAGCCATGATGAAAAGGGCAAAAATTTCCTGCCTGATATTCATTGGATGTGGCGATGGTTCTTGAAGCATTGAAGTGGGGAAAGAAGAAGGTACGTTACGGAAGAGCCAATTTAGCTTCGTCGTTGACTAAGCACCTCGTGATGCATTGGCATGGTTTCATTCGAGAACATTGGTACATGAGAAGACTCCTTTACTTTAATCTCGGGTATTTATACAAGGCCAACGCACTAAGAGGAGATGGTTTAGGCAAAATGTTCCAGGCAGCTGTTCGGAATCACGTGATACGTCTTTACTTCGAAGCTAGCTCTCTTGACGGCAAGATGAGCTGGCAATCGTATTACGGCGAGGAAGGAGAGCAGTCCATATCATGTGAATATGATTCTCGGACGTCCTTCGAATTTGAGGACTTCAGGTGCTACCTCTGCCAATTGGAAGAGCAAATTGCCACCCCCTATCCTTAGCGAGAGCTCCGCGGATCCTGTTGTTCCAGTTCCGGTTAAGCATTTTCGATTTATGAATCTTCCAGAAAGATTCGTAGAAGGGCTTCAATGCAATACGACCTGAAGGCGCTGTTGACAAGTCCGAACAGGAAGGAGGTGGCGGAAGGGGCAGTTTCGACCGAATATGTTATCACGTGGGAGGACAATTCGTCCAAACTTCCATGAGACTTAGACAACAAAAGCGAACTGCAATTCGAAATCCTCGAGTTAAAATCACTAGAGCCGACGCACCAACCTTAATTCATGAACTTTCCACGAAAATTCTCCCAGGAACAACAACCTCCTCATCAGCTCAACCGTCAAACACTTGACACGTTGAGCCTTCCTTGCGCAACAAACTCCATCGCCGTCGCGCAGCCCTTTCAGACACCTTCTAATCGATCAAGAATCTCCGACCATGACGCGCCTTCAAGAGCTTCTCAAAACCCTCCCACCAATCGACGTCGATCTTCCTCACGCACCTACGACCTTCCACCCTTTCGATCGTCTCCCGCTCAAAATGAAGAACAAAATCTGGAGCTACGCTGTCTCTGAACCGCGCTTTATTCGATTATACGAGGTCATGTACAACGATCACTGTCGCGTCAAAGATCCGCAACTCAAGAACCAGCAAGCCGTCCCTCCAATCCTCCATGTCAGTCGTCAAGCTCGCGACGAAGGACTACGCTACTACACCCCTTGCCTCGAATTTGATCCCAAAATTCTAGTTGAGAAAGAGCGCGGTATATCCCAGGAGCGAAAGTATGTTTACATCAATTTTGCTGTTGATATCTTCCTCTTCGAGCGAGTGGAGAGGAGCTTCGTGCGTCGCCACTGGCCCATCAGAAGATTCTTCAACCGTAATATCGGCATCAACGGCTTCAGCCTCCTCCCCGAGACATTGAAGCGATGTCAACGCCTAGCCTTCACATGCGAGCCCGGTAGACACAATCTAGGCTACTTACGGCTTTTAAAGAAGATATTAGAGCGCGACGGTATGGAAGATATCACGGTCCTGGCTCACGAGGTTGAAGCTCAATTATATCGGATTTGGGGTCCCTTCTCCATATTGGGAGACCTGATGCGAGCAGACCTTAAGAACCATCTTCGGGCAGAGTTAGATGCGGGTCGCAACAATCCGGAACTGAAAATACGATGGCCGCGTACCGAGGATGCGGAAGATCCTAACCCCAGAACGGAGAATACGGGCGTGTTCAAGATATCCTATAGACTTGAAGCTGCAATTTGGAGATGGATTCGGCTTTGGTTGTGATATGGAAGCCGTGGAAGCAAAGCACGCCTTAGGACCAGTCAATAACGGCGTCGATAATCCAGGCAATGTACATAAAAGCATGATGCCTTTATATGCAATGAAGACACTTCTTATGGACACAAACTCGCTCAACCCGCAGTAGTAGTCTGATTGCGTATTGACTTAAAAATAGCTTCCTGCCTTTTTTCTCTCATCTGCGAGCTCTCTCAAACGCCGCAAAAATCCTATAATTGCAACATAAAAAAAAAATTCAGTGAAAGCAAAAATAGCAAAAACATAGAGACCTCGGTTTCGAGGTGGTCCCTATGAAAATCTCTCGGTGTCGGATGAGATTTTTTTTCGACGTGGCGTGTGCTCTCGCTTTTGAGCTCGGGGCAGGCGATTTTCTCTGTTAGACCACCTCTTGCCGGCTCAGTGCCCTGATCTACTGCCTAATAGACTGCTTCTGGCTCGGTTGTAGAAAGAACTGCTTATTTAAATCTATACATACAATTAAGAGGGCGAGGCTGAGCTAGCTGGATTGGGAATTTGCGGACTCGCTTGGGGAGCTGACGCTTCGGGAACACTTCTACACAACTTCTCGTGGAAGTAGATCGAACCAATTCTTTTATATCAGCGCCATTGCCAAGATCGCAAAGATTCCCAGCCCATAGTCATTTCAGACAATTTCGAGACCGTCGTACCTCACGCCGTCTTGGACAATGACGCGCCTCGATCTCAAGAAGCTCCTTCTAGCGCTCCCACCTCTCGAGATCCCGCATCCAATTCCAACTACTTTCTACCCATTCAGACGCCTACCAAACGAATTGAAGAACAGAATCTGGACCTACGTTGTTTCTGAGCCAAGATATGTAAGGCAGTCCTTTTCTTCACTCCAATGGCACGTTACAAAAATGCGCCCGCGTATATCTGCGCTCCTGGGTTGTACTGAAGCAGTTAACTAATTTAGTTTAATAGGTGCGCGTGTACGACTTCACAGGAGGTTCCCACTTCCTCCGACAGAACCCTAGAGTCGATGATCAACACCCCATTCCTCCCATTCTTCACGTCAATCACCAAGCCAGGGAGGAAGGCCTACGATACTACAGTCGCTGTATGGAAAAGGGACTTTGTCGTTGGAAGTGGGAGAGCTATTATAACGAACCACGCCCTAATCGTCGAATCGTGTTCATCAACTTCAGCATCGACCGTCTCCTCTACGAAATGCCTCAGCCCAATATACAAGGAAGCTTCCACGGCGCTCAGCATATCCGCATCGACCGATTCAACTTCGATGTCGAGACCATGAAGAAGTGCCAACACCTCGCTGTGTTTCATACTGGGCCGTATCCATTGAATCGTTTCGACAGTATATTGAGAGTTGAGGAGTTGCTGGCTGTGGACAAGGCAATTGACGTTACGATTGTGGCTCAGATCTCACCAATTAGGGCAATGCCGGAGTCAGTGGCTGGTGACTTGTTTAGGAAAAGAATGCAAAGTTATTTCGAGAAAGTGTTACCTCAGGTGGGCGTAGTCGGACGGGAGATCAACATTGCCTGGAAGGAGCTGGAAGAAGTACAACTTCCACCATGGTCGGGCAACATTGAGAAGTATAGGTCCTTCGATAAGGCGCTGCCGCGTTGGGAGTCTTGGCTAGCATGATCAAGGAGAGGTGGGACATTGAGGAATGAATAGTCCGGCCTTGGGGAAGGAAGGATAGCAGGAGGAGAACAATACCCTACTAGCTAGCATTACAGATCAATACAGCCAAAGATCCAGCCAGGGTGGGACTTTTTGGCTGCTAAAAGTTGTAGTCGTGATACAGGACATAGTTTGAGTGGCTTCGGAGGTCCTGTTTAAGTTGCAGGCAGCGGGAAAGAATGCAACACCAACGAAAGGCCTACCTCAAGATTCTGAACGTGCAAAAGCGCTTCGAGCGACCCTTGACCTCAAAACCCCTCAAGCATTGAGCCCTTTCCCTTATCTCCTAACCGAATCAAGCAACACAATATGGAGGCACTTTCCCGTGACCCACGAATATTCAAGGCCAGTGATTGCAGCAAATTTATAAAGCACGAAGATCATAGTATCATGAAATAATTCAAGCCCATCCAAAGCATTCGGTCGGGATATCAGCTACCTAGATTAGTACAGTAGCTTCTTGATGGCGCTAAGGCCTTTTGCGGTCTGCGATATTCTTTTCTTTCTGTTCGTAACTAATCCCGTCTTGGAATGCGTCTGAACCGTAATGATCGCTATTCATGACGCCACTTTTAAACGTTCCTCTTCTTCTGGGGCGGGAGAGGACGTGGTGGCTATATTTTTGATAGTTGAATTGCAGTTGACGACTCCTCCAGCATGAAGCGGTTGACGATGGCGTCTGCTACTTGGCGTTTTCGATGATCTAGCTAGGTAAGATATATCGCCCTTGACATCTCGATCCTTGATATCACCTCTGATTCGCCATCGTTTTCTGAATGATCTGAGGTCTTTAGGTCATTCCATGGCAGAAAAAATTGTCAAGGACAACTGAATAATCCGAGACGACGCTTGATATCCACCCTTCTCCTCCTGCCTTCTTCTTTTAAGTTCACAAGGTATCTCTTGCCAGCGTATCAAGTTCGCGAGCATCTTGGGTCTCGCCACCAAAGCATTTACCCAGCCACAGCACATTCACTACAACAAGCCCATTCGCATCCGCATTCCTGTTGCTATTGGCTCCCGAGAAGCCAGGACGGAGCGGGGTTGCCCCTTTTTCAGACTGAAGTCCTCAACCACATATTTCCCCACGAATTTTCGACCTTGCAGGCATCGAGCTGTTGCGTCCAGTTCTCGTACTCCTCGTTATTATATGATAGTAGGGGTGGAAGTAAGGACAGGTCATGAATAGGTTCAGGCAGATTAGTATACAGAGCCGGCTCGTCGTGAAACTGGGGGGCCGGATCGGGAGCTGGAGATGGTGAATTCAGGGAGATTTTGGAAGAGCAGGAGATCCCTCTTCGGGGCGAGACAATTGGATTACCTGTTGTAATTCAACGCCCCCAAGATGGGTACACCTTTGCCAGAAAATGGATTGAACCCTCCAGGCTCCTCGGGACAATGAGCGTCGTCATGACGAGACTCGGTGAATGGCGAATTGCCGTCACCTTGATTGCTCAACGCCGCTGGCAGAGCTTAATATCAAAACTTTAAAGGCCTTTCTCCCACAACACAATATAACCATTAAGAACGCTCATCTTGGCTAGCAAGATAGCTTCCAAAGGCGTCCTCACTATTGTTATCAGCGTTTCTTAATTTTTTGAGGCATTTCATCCCTTCAATTTCCTTACAGTTAATATCAAACTAAAGAGCATATAGCTAATAGAGGATTATGCCAGGAACCGGATTTGAAATTCGAAAGCAGCCATCTCTGTATCTTAGAATATGAGCATATAATAATCCATACATATGACCGCAATCTTAGTACGGAATCTCCTAAGCTATTGAGGATAATAAAATTTGTCACAAGTAAACGCTGAAGGCTGCCTCACTTCTGAAGTTTCTTGGTCGAAATACTAAGAGCAGTTCTCGATCATTGAAATGAACATGAAACAATTCATATAGGAAATAGCAATTTCGAATCTCTTAAGCTGTGAAG
This sequence comes from Acephala macrosclerotiorum, assembly GCA_014904845.1. Lineage (NCBI taxonomy): Eukaryota > Fungi > Ascomycota > Leotiomycetes > Helotiales > Mollisiaceae > Acephala > Acephala macrosclerotiorum. The sequence continues at coordinate 67,477 of MU119298.1, forward strand.
AATATTGAGAGTTATTATATATATATAATAAGAGACTGCTCCATTTTCGAAGTCTCTTGGCGGGAATGCTAAGAACTGTCCTCAATCATCGAAATGGTGATAATGATAATGATATTAGTTTTACGTCCTATAGCGGGCATGAATCAAACAATCTACCTAAATAGACTGCTGCTTATGACCCTAACCTCTCGAAGGGTATATAGACGTGCTAAGCTTAGGAATTACATATAACCTTAGCAAGCATCTCATATAACTGCGCGTGGCCAAGAAAAGGGCCGAGTAATAGAAACCTTTCCCCGCCAGTTGGTATAGGCACTAAATAGTGTGTACTAACTATAGAGAAGCTTTTAGAGCTTTTAGAGCTAAGTCCCAGGGGGCTCGACAGAGTTGCCTCGCGTTAAAAGTCTCTTAGACAGACCTAGCAATAGCACTTTAGATCCTTTTCTACAGCAGCGGCGGCGTGTGTAGAAGCTCAGCACCCCTCGAGCTCTCTCCTCTCTCTCCCGCCGAGCCCTCCCCTCCCTCCCTCTCCTTCTCCTCCCTCTTTAGCCACAGTATCCCTTTCTCTTGTGAACTTAGACATACAGTCACCCCTCTACTCGCAGTGCCCTCCTTTTTCTCTCCTCTAAAAACTTGTGTCCTCGCCCTTAATCCTTCTTCGCGGTGTCTGTCGATCCGAGTATAAATATCTTCGCAAGTGTAGATAGATAGAGATCTAGCCGAGAGAAAAGTGTAGCATTGTGAGAGAGCAGTATGCCGATACAGTTGATCGAGTCGTAATTCGAGCGCAGTCGAGCTTGCGGCAGGCAGAAGAGGTCACGGTGGCAGAGATTCGAGACCCCGAGTGCTAGTAGAAACCTTATTACATCGCTCATTGTCGTGATTCAGTCTCAGCTCTGGGATCTTATTGCAGTCCGCAGACTGCTCAATTCAATCTGCCAGGCAGATCAAGCTCTCGAGGAGCTACAGGTTCGTAGGGGACACCCGCAGAGTGTGAAAACTCTGCTCCTGACAGGTGCTGAATCGTCGTCCCCCTCAATCATCGAAATCAGAATACGACAAGACATATATATGAACGCAAATTGAAATCTCCCAAAATTTCCGGAACAATGAAAGCTACCTTGACGATATGGCGAATGCCTTCATATCGTCAGCTTCATCGCCTCGCTGAAGGCACTCGCCGCTAGCGGACCCTGATATCAAACACCAAAACTTCTCCCGCAACACAGCACAACCATTGACAGCACTCGCGTCGAGCAACTCGAGATGGCTCCCCAGGACCTCCCAGCTGTCGCTGTCAATGTCCCTGAGACCTCTGGTACATTCGATCCGTTCTCTCGTCTTGCGCCCGAGTTGCAAATCAAGATTTGGCAACTCGTCGCAACCACCCAACCCCGCACCATCACCGTATATCACCACCGAGGCGGCGCCATCTTCCACAGATACCCTCAGAAGTGCGACGGTCAGACTCAAGTACCTGCCATTCTCCACGTCAGCCACCAAGCACGAACGGAGGGACTGAAGTATTACATCCGATGCCTTGAGAAGCCGCTAGACGAGGCGCAATGGTCCATATATCTGAGAGGCAGGAAGGGAGCATACCCCGGACGAAAGTTGATTTACATCAACCCCGCGGTCGACCGATTCCTCTTTGAACACCAACCCAACAGAGAAAGCTTCATGTCCCCCGAATATCTCGACGGGTTCCCCGAAGGCCTTCCCCTCGATAAGTTCAACCTAGAGCCCGAAGTCATTTCCACGTGCAAGCATCTCATCGTCCGGGCCGATTTCAACTGGATGGAATATGCAGTAGAACGTGTTAGGAATCTGCTTGCTGTCAGGGAGCTGAAGACAATGATCATGATCATTGAGGACACTTGGGCTAGATCCATTGGAGAAAAGGGTCTGGAGGAGATTGACTTCAAGGAGATGATTGAGAAGGAGCGCAAGGGTATTCAGCTGAACTTTGAGTGGATGCCAAAGGAGACAGAGGCAGCATCATCTTTGATGACGATGGAGGACTTGGACGAGCAGATCCACTTCATAGAGCAGACTCTCAAATCTTGAAGATCTCGTCCGACAAGGGAGCATAAGGTCAGGCATATATCGTCCCATCTTTCTGAGGACACTTACTGACAATCCTCCAGATGACCGCATGAACCGGGGGCGAAAAACTAGGCGGTAGCCGTTGGTAGCCGTGTCTAACAATGAAGGATAAAGTCCCAGGAAAACTGGTACATTGAAAACGCAAATTACATCAACATGAACAAAGCTACGATGGCAGAAAGAACGGCTGCAAGTGCGCCTTCCGTTCGCTCTCCAGTATTTGTGGTAACACTCGTCGCTCCCGTCGAGTTCGACACAGAACTGTCTCCCAAGCTCTTGCCAACAGCACAAGTCCTGTTCTTATAGAGCGTGGCGGTATCCATAATCATCCCATTCTTGCTTGCCACGAAGTCATGGGTTAGATGTGTGCAGTTATGGAAAGTCAACTTGCTCCAACCGTATGTCGCATTTGTGGTATCAAGTCCATATCTTTGGTATTTCTGGTACGGGACTTGAAGTGCATCAAGGCCATCATAATGTCCAGCAGCTCCATTGGTGATGTACCAAGGAGAAGAAGGATTATCAAGCTCGTTCTTGTCGATTATGCCGTTTGCGATTGGTGCGTTTCGCTCATACACATGAGAATGCCCTGAGAGAACAAGGTCAACTCCATATTGAATCAAGAGCGGCTCAAAGACATCCTTGCATGTCCAGCAGATTGTTCCGGAAACATTGGCATAAGAGAGGTACCAAGGCCTGTGGCCGGCAACGATGACCCAAGGCGTCTTGGATCGATTTACTGATTTGAGATCTGCCTCGAGCCAATTCGTCTGGGCATTCATGATTGAGCTGAATGGTCCGGACGCATCGCCCTCTGAGCCTCCAATCTCGTCGTTGCCAATGTAGCCATGTCCGAGGTCAGTCTCTGTATCAAGTTGGATATAGTGAGCCATTCCGTGGTCGAAAGAGTACCAGAAATTTCCTGTCCCTCCAGATTCGTTTGATGGCATACGGAAGTGGTTGATGTAGCCAGTGAAATTGGTTTGGCCGGGTATGCAGATCGAGACATTGTATGTGATGTTGTGGGCCGAGTCAGTTGTTCCTCCATTATCGCAATTGGATTCATGGTTTCCTGGCCCTACCATGTAAGGTTTAGAAGTAGTAATGGTGCTCATCTCGTCATAGAAGTCATTGAGAATGGACTCGTAAACCTTGTAGCCATCCGCAATTGTGGTATTTGGAAGAAAGCCTTGGATCTCTTCCTTCAACCAGTAATCCGCGTATGCGATGTCTCCAGCTGCGAGAAATGTCAGTGGTGCTAAGTACCGGAAGTGTTGCACTTACGATGCCATAGGAACTCGTACGATTCCAGAGCAGCAGTCAATGATTGAATGGTGTTGGTCTCATTCGGGGCCAAGACGTTTGTGGATGCGACTCCCTTTCCAGCACTTGTTGTAAGCCCTTGAGCGCCCATAGTACCAAGATCAACCACCACTGCAACTGAGTATGGTGTTCCATCTCCCACCGGGCGGCTCGTTCTGAAAGTATACGGAACAGAAGTTGCGCTGTCCTTCAAAAGTCCAATCGGGGCATAGTAGTAGGTTGTGTCTGGTTGCAATCCTGTGATTTTGACATGGTTGTTGTACGTTAAGGACGTGGGATATGTAATAGAGACATTCGATGATGCCGACTGGTTCAAGGAGTTTGGCGACACTCCGTATTTGACGGTGGGAGTGTCGAGTTTGGTGAAAGTATTCCATGAGACGTACATTCCAGTACTCCCAGCGTAAGCCAAGCGTACTTGAGAGTTGATTGTCGAATTAGTCGCAGCTTCTGAAGGAATGAGTAGCAGCGCAATGGCGGCAAGGCCGCTCAACACAGAAGACAAACGCATTGCTCTTGTAACAATTGAAAAACAAATGCAAGTGTATAGGAGCTGCCGGACGACATCTCAACTTTATACTTGAACTCGAGGCTAACACCTACCAGCTTCGAACAAGCTTCAAAATGCAGCCGCAATACCATCGAGATGAACGAGGAAGACGAAAGGCATGTGGGATTGGCAGCCAACTTGACTTGCCATCACTTTCCGTTCCATTGTGCTGCGGAGCCCAAGATTTTTGGTCCGCGAATCGTTGAAGGACAGTGACATCCTTAGTGGATTCTGATGCTGACGACCATTGCACAGGGTGCATAATCAGAACTTCTAGAAGCACTGCACTGCAGGCTGGGAACTCATCGAATCAGCGGCTCACCATATGGATGCAGCGGCAACACAACACAACAAAGACTGGTTCCTGGAACACAGCTCTGTTTGTCCTGGTTCTAGAAAGGAATGAGGAAGATCGAAAGAAGGAAGAATCCTTCCGATGGTGATAAGTTCTCACAAATGCGGCCGCACGCTAGGCAGAACATCTTCATGCCTGCCGAGATGCTGCCGGTGAAAGCAACGCGGAACCGTCGACCACCAGAACCACGAAATATAATCTCTATTATCTTCTGTCACTGCTTGAGCTCTCAATCTTCTAGAAGGGATACAAATCCAGAATATCTGTCATATTTCATACTTCGCAGAATGGATCCGAGCTATATGTTGAGAAGAAGTGTTGTCAAGCTCCCAGCCCGGTTCTCTTGCTCACCCAGAGGGCTACACTGAATCATCTACAGGGAGTCTGTTGAGATACATTTGGGCAACGTAAGACCTTGGCTACTGAAGGTAGAGCGCATGATCGGAGGCCAAACTGTGTTAATAGGCTGGTAAGTTGCTCGAGACCAGCTGGTGCAGACACCCTACTAACATCCTTGCCGCCAGACCGTCCTAGCTATCCCGAATCCTACCTCCCCTACCCTCCTCGAATTACCGTTCATACAACACCCCTAGGAACAGGCGCCTTGTGCCCAAGGGTAGAACTCTTCACACTCGTCCACGTCCACCACTTGCATAAATACCACGCGCTCAAGGACAGCAAGGGCGGATGTGACCTATAAGTCTAGCATCGGAGGCAGATATTTGAGAGTAGCAGGACTTGTTTGGATGGCTTTCTCTAAAAAAAAATCTGATCTGTAGCGACATGAAGTGTGTTATAAAATGTCATAAGCGACCCCGTTTTCGAGATAGAAGAAAAAAAAGCTGAAGTCTTCAGCGGCCTCGCTATTCATTTTTAGGATTATTGAAAATATTACGGATTATACAAAACTAGGTTTGCAGAAATGTAGTGTTTTTACAAACCCTAATAAGCTGTGCAGAAAGCACGAGTTTGTAGAAATGCAGTGTTTTTTACAAACCCTTGCAAGTCGTGCAAAAAGTAAAAGTTGGTAGAAATGTAGTGTTTCTATTGATTTTAGCAAGCTATGCAAGCTGTGCAGAAAGTACGAGTTTGTAGAAATGCAGAGTTTCTGCAAACCTTTGCGAGTCGTGCAAAAAGTAAGGGCTTGTAGAAATGCAGTGTTTCTACAAACCCCAGCAAGCTATGCAAGCTATGCAGAAAGCAGGCTTGTAGAAATGCAATGTTTCTGCAAACCCTTGCTATAGCGCTTGCTCTGCATTTTCTGACTAACCGATATTTGCCGCTTTTAGGGTAATCTGAAGCCCATCTCCGCGCTGGCTTGCTTGTTCCCGTGTCGGCTTCCACTTCCGGATCACAAAGGGTCGATCACCGAAACAATTGTTGCAAATACGGGACAGCCGAATGTCTTCAAGGTTGATTTGGATGTACCCTGATGCCGAAAGTACGGCTAGCTGAAGCATCGCCACAGACTGGGCCGGCCCAAGATCAAAGAACATGCGCTTATGTAGTTGAGAAGCGGCAGCGACATCAGCCTGAAGCAATTAGGGCAGTCGCACTATAGCATCAATCTCATTATCCTCAGGATCATCTATATGCTCTCTCGCCCACGGACTCTTTTCCCTTAAGGTGCGACCCCAACGAGCCAGAACGAATGGAATCGGTATCAACAAGAGTGCTAGGAATCCCAGCACTGAACCTGCCCATCTATACCCTAGATTCTCGAACATTTGGCTGCCGAATAATGGGAGACACCTCCGAACATGCTTCAAGCGAAGCATACACCAGCGAGCGCACTGGCTGCATAGACCTGAACTTGGTGAGCAGGTGGAACAAGTACGTGGTAAGGTCGGAACTCACCTTGTACGTGTCCTCGACATACATGAAAGTCATCAGGATCAAGGTATAAAAAGACCAGCCATAGAATGCAGACGCTATGATTGGGACAATCCACTAAATAGGTATCAGCAAATGTACAGAGACCAGGTGTGTAGCAGCACTCACATGAACAGAAGTGTACGTCGTCCATGCAAACCAAAACAGAGACGCGGGGAAAACGATAGCGGCGACCATTGACATCTGAACTCTTGCTTCAGGAACATTCTTTCCTCCAGTCTCCTCAACTTTTCGGAGATAATATCGCTCCTGCCAAAGATGCGTAAGAGGACCGAAGCATACTCCTACCACAACGCCAAGATTAGCAAGCCCTTGCTCGATCGTATTAAATCCATAGCCCTCCGGACCGAAAACCAACGCAAAGGCACCGTTGAACAGGAATGTCAGCCCAAACAGATATCTATTATATGCAGCACAGAACATAATTACAGGCTCGATGAACATGAAGTGGAACGGCCTTGCCAAGGAGATGTTGATGAGGTGCTTCAGGCTCTGCGTCCGCATATCCTCCGCGACTTCTAGATCCTGGTTTCCAGTTTCCTTACGAGATTTTGCAGCTCGACGGTGCAGGATTACACTGTGTCAAGTTTCGCTGAAGTCCAGCACGATACAGAGAAGGACGAAGAAGCCTGCAGTCACGCCTGTCATACCCCATTCAACAGCCTTCAAACCATGAAGCTGTGCGATGAACGAGTACGCGAAGACTCCACTCGAGGACCCTGACGCTGAAGTGAGCGTGAATATGAACAGCGGGAAGCCAGTATGATGATGATCCCACATACCCACTATCATCCCTCCAATATTGGCTACAAGTGTCAGCAAGCTTTCCAGCAATGAATATGAGACCCACGTACCAATTGCCGCTGAGCAGAAGAACCCCACATGAATCTCAAGATCATAAATCCAGCGATAGTAGGCACAACAGCACAACTCAGCAAAAGGAGAGCGCTAATTAAATACGGAGAACGCGGCGTGAAGTGGCCGGGATTGCAGGGCATATTTCCTCACATTCACTACAAATCCCACTACATTTTGCTGGATTTGAGAGATCATATGCTGGAATGCCATGAATCAAGAGCCTAACAGCCTATAATCGAGGCAGGATCTTCACCAAGGGTGCCACGCTTTCTGCTGAGACTTCCAGGGTTCTTTAGTGAGAGGCGCACTGCTGGCACAGCAATGAAACCCCCTTAGGCAAAGCTTATAGGGCAGCGAAGCGATAGACACCTTGCAATTACAGGCATAAGCTTCTAACGAGCCGGGTTTCACAGGTCTGTGCGGTCAGGGTATTTTCGAAGAAAATAGGGAATAAAATCTCGAATTATAGAGGACTAATTGATTAAAAACGCAATTCAACTAGAATAAAGCATAAAGCAGAAATCTAAGGTAAGTTGAAATAGTGGTAGTTGTAAAGTTCTAAAGTGATAGTCGTGACTTTTGAAGTTCATAGGCAAAAAAGTAGCTCGCTAAAGGCGAAAAAATGCCCTGTGGCGCACAAACCCATGAGGGTGGGCTCGTAAAGTGGCTGGGATTACAGGGCATATTTTCGCAAATCCACTGTAAAAATGCGTTGAATTTGTGTTTTCCAGCCTTTAAGCGCTGAAAAGGTTGTTCTTACACGCTGTAACTCGCTAGTAGCACACTAGAACTATCCACAAAGGGGCTATACTAGTTACGAGCTGGGCTTCACGAGTCTGTGCGCTCAGGGTATTTTCGAAGAAAATAGGGAATAAAATCTCGAATTATAGACGATTAAGGGATTAAAAACGCAATTCAACCAAAATGAAACCTGAAGCCGAGATTTACAGTAAATTGAAAAAGTGGTGCTTGTAAAGTTTTAAAATAATGGTCGTAACTTTTGAAGTTTAAAGCAAAAAAGTGGCTCGCTAAAGGCGAAAATATGCTCTGTGGCGCACAGACCCGTGAAGCCCAGCTCGTTAAGCCTAGGCAGACTATTAGCGCTCGCTATTTACACCTTATCTTGGGCACTATCCCGCATACGGTTGCTTTAGAACCTTTTGGCTGATAGGCGTTGATACCCTAGATTTACAGGCAATCTATTCGCTTGCAGCGCTCTTTTCAGCGCTCTATGGCGACATTATTGCCCTGAAAACACTATTTCAGGGCAGGAGGCCCGCACAGATGATGTTTGAGGAGCAATGAGGCACATCCGCTGAGGCTGCTGTTTTGCTACCTACTCTGTATGTGTTAGGTTTGGGTTTCGGACCTATGCTTCTTGCGCCGTTGAGCGAGCATTTTGAGCGGACGCCAGTGTATTTGTCGACGTACGGAGATTGCGGCATAAAGTGATGCGACTACAGGTTGAGTATCCAGATGCATTCCAGATTACGGTAAAGTTCGCGATTGTGATGGAGAGGATAATAGGCCATTTTCTCCATGCTGGCTAGTTTCTAGGGTCTCGTGGATCGTTTGGTACAAATTCGACCAGGTTCTCGTCTTTCTTTTCTGCGTGTTTCGAGTCGTGCGAGAAATTCCCGTTTATGGTCGAGGCTGTCGTCGCACCCAAGGGAGGCCTGCCCTCTATTCTTTCCTCAGTCTTGTCCTCCATGTCGAGTCGAAAGAAAGTGAAGGGACCGCAATTCCACGGACGACGAAGGAGCAAGCACAAATTGACGAGGAATCAGCATCATGACCCTCCAAGTACTTGTACCTTGAGGCACACGCTAAAATTTTATCCTCACTCACTTGTGAAAGTCGGCTCGTGGAGCAGTTATGACGTTTTTGGCGGTTTTTTGACAAGATGGCAGGTCGATCACCACGCTAGGTTGTGCAGTGCCGAAGCATTCTGCCGAATCTGCTGATGCCTCAAGGATTTACACAATTGAAACTTCGCACTGATACGTGAAAACAGGAGAAAACATCCATGGGGCTCCGCTCGTCGTGCCAGGTCTCCGCTGTGTCTCTGTCGCGGTAATCTAGGAACACCAGGAGGCTCGGTAGATTGCAACCCTCTCACCCCTATTCCTTTAGCGAGGAAATTTGTTAGAGCCCAACCAGAGTGCTACCTTCTCATTTGTCTCACAACCAGTAAAGTTCTCATGGTGACTGCACCTCATGTGCAAACCTGCGGAACTGCAAGACTGCGGCGTCCTGGACCAAGATCGTGACGGCCATCAGCACTGCATGGTCGTACGCGCACTCACGAGTGCGAGCGAGAACGCGCGATCAGCCAGCGCTTCATACATAACTAATATTTCCCTCACCAGCCGTCTTCAGCCCTGCGACCTTTCTCCTCAGTACTTGCATGGATTTTCAAACTCGGACCCAGATAGTCATGCTGGACAGATAAGAAACTCTATCTTGTCGAAGAAGATCCACCTGGTGGCATAAATCTTCACTTCGAGGGCGGAACAACAGAACAAGTCGATATCTTAGTCGGGGGTGATGTTGTCCACAGCACAGTCAGGAGATATATCCTAAAAGAGGACCCCACTTGCGCACCTATCTTTTCTCAACGGTACTTCTATTTTGCTTTGGTACCGATGGAAGAGGCGAAAAGTGTGCTGCCAAAGGAGTGTTTTGTCAGTATGCTTAGATGGGCAATGGAAGGGGGATTTTGATGCACGATCCGTGTAATTATGGCGAGAAATTACAGATTCTAGGTGCGTTTACCACAGACGAGCCATGGGATCCTGAGAAATGAACTGCTGAGAAGTCTCATGATGAGATGAGGAAAGATCTTGCTGGGTGGGGAAATACGAGGAGGGCATTCACTAAGGTAAATAGTATTACGTCTGAAGAAGGGCACAATTGTTGATGCGTCACGAAGCTGTACGAAGCACAACCATCTCTCGTCGTCCGTCCAATCTAGGAACATGCCCACGCACCAACCTACAATTCCTCCAACGCTTGCATAAGCGGCGACACGGCTCGCGCCATACAATCCTGGCAAGCAGGTGGAGTATGCCAAGCATTCGAGGATGCTATAGTCCTCCAAACCCTTCTTAGAGCAGTCAAAGATGTCTCGGAAATCCCTGTTGCTTTGGATACATATACCAAAATGCAAAATGAGAAGACCGCAGTATGTTCAAACGATGAGTAAGGGCATGGTTGCTATATTTATGGGACGAGGTGATGCGAGTCCTGATTTAGAGGAATTGATGAGCATTATCCCGAGAAGGTGGATGAAATGTAGAATTTTGATTTAGATAAACATCAAGAGGAGGCTCTGAGGACGATGAGAGCTTCTGTGAAGTCAGCATGAATCTACTGTCAAGTAGTTTATGGTTCAGGCTGATCTCAATACATGAAGCAAGGCTGCGTATCCTGAGGACTACAATCTCGGTTCTCGCTTTGTGATCCTCATCCAGAAATCACTCGTAATATGGATGCTGGCGTTGTATAATTTCCAAGGCTTCTGCGGATCGACGATGGTGAAGTCAAAGTTCCGAAAAAGCTAGGACACTCAAAGTCAGCCAAGTGTCAACCCCCCTCTGAGACCACTTACCTCGACAAAGACCTTGTTCAGCTCCATCATTGCCACATTTTTGCCAAGACACTGCCACTTGCCCCACGAGAACACCAAATCAACGTTCGCATCCATGTTCCTTAGTTGATCCGGTGAAGCATTGAGCCAACGTTCAGGCCGAAACACTTTCGCATCCTCGCCCCAAAGCTTCGGATCCCGCATCAGACCAAAGAAATTGTATCCAACCCAGGTCCCTCCAGGCACGAAATATCCGCTGAGGGTATCGCCACCGGCAGGCACTTCTCGGAATCCAAGTCCAACGGCAGGGGGGTGTATTCGAAGTCCTTCTTTGATGACTGCTTGGAGGTAGGACATCCGGCGGGCTTCTCCATCTGTGACTGGACTGGAAATTGGAGTTGTTGCTATTTCGGAAACGAGGCGGGCGTATACATGTGGGTTTGAGACGATGTAAAGCATTGTGGCCCGCAGAACCCCAGCGCTGGCTGTTTGTTTGTTAGTGGAAGGACGAAAAGTCAAGGGGAAATTGGTTTCAATGCATACTGTCAAAGCCGGCAATTCTGTTGATTCGTGCTGATTAGCTTGCATCGGCAACACTGCGTAGAGTTGGAACTTACACTTGAAGAACTACTTCTTGGTCAGCTTCTCGTTGCGTGAGTCCATGCCGGACGAAAGATCCCAGCATATCCTTCCGATCCCCTCCCTCAGGACCAAATCTCTCAGCCACAATCTCCTGAGCAATGCTAAAGCCAATTAGCGTCAGCAATGCCCTTCAAATGAATAGGCAGGCGCGCATACCTCATCAATTTCCCTAGCCCCGTCGCATCCTTCGTGGAAGGGCGGAGAGACTTCAATAGCCGAGATTGGAGAATCTTGAAAATGAAAGGAAAGACACCCATGGGGATCGCAACCTTTCCGCCTTGCTCCATATACTCGATATAGTGATATAGATCCTCATCTGCAGCCAAGTTTCCGAACGGCTTTCCGAACGCGATATCGGTTATCACATCGAGAGTGAAGTATTGTGCTTTGGAAGAGAAATCGACGGGTCTGTATTCTGTGTCGGTCGACAGATATTTTGTCACAAGAAGGTCTATGAAGCTCGCTAGGTGTTGGTCAATGGTTTTTTCGAGGTGGTTGTTGTCTTTGCCAGAATACTAGGCGTAGTTAACATAAGTCCGAATTCGGAGCCGCGGAGAGACTTACCCCTAGGGCCATCTTTGCACGAAGAGCATTGTGAAGCTTGTCATCTCTTTGAGAGACAATATTGTCAATACCGGGCTCTATACGAACACATTGAAACCACTCGCTGCGAAGGTAACGTGATCGGACGCCCAACATTCTCCTCCAATCGTCTGGATTTCTCGTGAGAACTTCATTGGGCCCAACGCGAATCAAGTCACCTAAAATAAAATATCAGAGATAATTTTATGAACATGTGACTGGTACAAACCATATTTCTCAGCAGTTTCTTCGACCACCAGATGCATTCGGCCACCGATTGTGTTCCGAAAAAGCCAGAATTTCGAGAATCCAGCAGAAGGAGGTCCGGGAATATGTCGAAGTCGGAGCCATGTTCGCAGAAGTTGAACGACTGAGAATGCAAGGAAGAAAACAAGGACATACCATCCCAATAGCGCCTTCCATTCTGCCATGTTGGGCAATTCTGAAGCCTCGGTGATCGTAAAGGGCATAAGTAGGCAAGAGGAAGGCTCAAGTTCATCGAAACAAGAAGCGAAGTCCAACGAAGGCGAGGCTATACTAGCGCCGAAAAAGCAAACAAGGCGTCAATCGCTACGGATGAAGAAGGCGCTGTTGCCGGTATGATACTGTACATATTTCTTAAAATCAAGAAACTTGAAGTAGTGACAAATAGGTGGCCGCACTTGCAGATGCGTCAATAGATGATTTCGCAATGGCGTGAAGCGGAACTCCCTCACGCATTCCACGTGGAAAAACGACGCATTTTATGTTGTACTGCAGGAGCACACGACGAGCTCGTAAGCTCCTCGTTCGAGGTCCCATTGATCAACTACATGATTCTCGCCTCTTGAAAATTTCCTCTCAGCACAGAGAAGGGTGCTTTGATTTACTCTGCTCTGCTGTTCACGTGATACCTTTCGACAACACCAGCCAATGTCCGACGTGCTTCTAGTCCTAGATGATGGGGCTCAGCGATAAAAAACGGAGATGAGTTCTCGAGAGAGTGCATCGTACATTCTTCTCCATTCGCTCTCCCACTCCATCAACTGCAAACAATCCTCGCGTGACTCGCTTCGGCTCCCCTGAATTGTCTTCGCTTCACTCGGTAACTTTCGACGGGGTTATCATCGCATTTTCTCCAGTCTCAAACTCTACTCATAACTATCCTCATCTGAGTCATCATCTGAGTCGTCATCTGAGTCGTCAGCAGTCCCATTTGTAGCAGCTTCCTTACTCTTGCTCTTCGATTAGGAGGTCTTATCCGTACTAGACTTCTCGGTATGCTCTCCGCTCTCATCATCGTCTGTATCATCGTCTGTATCATCGTCTGTATCATCATCGGCGGCTTCTGTGTTTGTCACTTCAACGATGACTTCATATTCCTCCCCAAATGGCTTGAATTTGTGGTCCGGATGATAGAGATTCCGCGAAGTGTAGCATTTGTAGCAATATGTGAAAGTGAGGCAGGTTTCGCAATCGTAGCGGATACCGTACATATCCTACGAGTGGTGTTAGCTTTGAGTTGGAAAGAGGTAGAATATAAATGCTTACGGAAAGACAACTGTCGCAAGATCCTCCCTGAAGTTGCGCTTTCGCTGACGCATGAACGGAGTCATCCCAAGTATCTGCTTTCCCTTCACTTTCCAGCTTCTCTTTGATCATTTTGGTCAACAGCATGACGATTTCTTCATCTGCACCATGATACCTCGCAACCTTCACTGTTGTCCACTCTCTCCCGTCTAAAGTCTTGCCAACAACACACGGATCAGCCCCGTGACCAATCAGGAAATTGATAATCTGTTTCTGCGCAGATACTGTTCCCTCATTTTGCTCTGTTCCATTCTGTCTAGCGGCCCATAGCAAAGGCGTCCACCCATCGACATCCGGTTGATCCACAAGCGATCTTGATAGATAGAGAACTCGCTCGACGACATCAAATCTGCCACCGAGAGCAGCCCAGTGAAGCGCAGATCTTTCCATCTTATCCTTCACTTCAATGTCCGCTCCTGCGCTGATGATAGGCTGGAAGTGTTCGAGGCTCTGCACAGCCGCGTAGTGCATCGCAACTCGACCTTGAGAATCCGCCACGTCAACTTTGGCACCTTTCTCCAACAGCAACTTGACCATCTCTGCCGTCGCCCAGCCACAAACGGCGTTCAACGCACAGCCTTGCCAACCTCCAATGATTTTGACATCTGCTTTGCCTTCCTCAATCAAGTAGCGAATCATCCTATCTTGGATATTTTCCTCCTTTCTCGCGTACCAACAACGAGCAGCGGCTTGGAGTGGATTTCCCATGATAGTCTGCTGTACGTCATTCACATCTGCACCTGCTTCAACAAGCACTTTTATGATATCCATCAATGCTCGCTGACAAGCGATGTGCAATGGTGAGCCATACAACGTTCCCAAAACCTCCAGCTTGGCTTTCTTTTTGACCAGGTACTTGACGATCTCGACATCTTCTGCCATGACGGCTTTGCAGAGGGGCGTATAGCCATCGCTGTCATAAGTGTTGACCTCGGAACCAGCATTCACGAGACGTTTCACCAACTCCACTGTGCTGGTTTTATTGATGCAGTTCAACGCCGTGCATTTTTCGTAGTCCTCCAGTGTCACATCAGGATGGTATTCCAGCAGCGTGCGAAGTACATCCTCCTTCTCAATCGTGAACGCGTACAATATCGGAAACCACTCCTTTTCAGACTTGTGGTTGATATTTGCGCCAGCTTCCAGAAGCAGTCGAACAATTTCGTCGTATCCGCAGACTACTGCAATAGTCAAAGCTGTGAAATTTGTCTGCCGTTCTTCACTTGCAAAGACAATCTCAAGGTTTGGCTCGAACTCCAATATGACCTTGACGCTCTCGGCATGGTTGTTCGCTGCGGCAAGAAAGAGGGGGGTATAGAAATTCTGAACACGATTGACGTCGAAACCATGCTCTAGCAACACTCGAGTTGTGGCAGCGTCATCGTACGAAAGATGTGAAGCCGTCCATCCCGCCTCAGTCGTCAAATGCACATCCCCGCCCCTTTCGATCAAGAGCTCAACCAACTCCGAATGGCTGTTGTTTGCAGCAGTGATGATGGGGGTCTGGCCAGTCTTGCTCCTATGATTGACTTCAGCACCATGGTCGAGAAGATAAGTAGCAATCTCGATTCGACCTCCGGGGCAAGCTCTTTGCAATGCACTCCATCCTTCAGAGCTTCCCGTGTCGATTTTGGCACCATTTTCGACTAGCAACTTGACAATCTCGAAATATCCATCTGCTGCGCAGTCTCCAAGAAGAGGCTCACCACGTTCAGTTGTATTTGGATCGGCTCCATGCTCTAGCAAGAGTCGGCACATCTCAACGTTGTTTTGGGAAGTAGCATATCGAAGCGGAGTAAACTGATTGACTGAATAAACCTCTGTGCTCGCTGCATGCTTGAGCATGATATCTGCACACTTGATAAAGCCGAAGAAGGCAGCCGTGTTCAAAGGTGTGAAGTCCTCCTCCTTGTCTTTACGATCCATATCAATACCCGCATCACAAAGCGTCTCGATGACCTGATGATTACCCCAAAGACTGGCAAGATCTAAGGCATTTTCTTTGTCCTCATCATATAAGCCGACTTCTGTGCCTGCTTCTATCAGAACCTTGATCACGCTTGGATGACCACAGACTGATCCAGTGTGCAGGGGAGTTCGGCCAAACAATGCGGATGCTGTGAGATCAGCTCCATGCTGAATTAAAATCCTGGCAGTCTCAGGATGACCCTGCCTAGCAGCAACATGGAGTGGGGTCATGCTGCGAGGTGTCTCCGCGTCAGCTAGAGAAGCACCAAACTTGAACAATTTCTGCAGCACATGATGGTGACCGAATTGTGCTACTCGGCAGATCAGCCTTCCAGGCCATTTGAAGTTCTCGAATTGCTCCTTGGCGAATGTGATGAGTTCCGTGAGGATATGACTGTTGCAATGAGACGTAGCTGCAAGTAATGCATCTTGAAGACAAGTTTGATCGTATGCACTACGTGAGAGCAAAGTGCTGACAAGGTGTGTATGCTTGCTTCGAACTGCTTCAACCAATGCCAGACTTGAGTCCTTCGGGAAATTCTTGGCAGATGTCTCCATGGCCATGAAAAGCCTCTCGACAACATCTTCAAGACCAAGTCCAGCGAATACAGGTAGAGGTGAGTGAAAGGCTCGATCACTTCGAGTGATTGGGTTGGAGTACAACCAGAGAGCCTCGCTCCAATTTCGCATAATCTTTGGATTGTTGGCGATCTTGAGAACATGACTTATTGGACGCAAATCTTCTGGGACGAGTGTGTAGTGTTTTGGCCAGTAATTGATGGCGTACTCGTGCAGGTTGCCTCGAGGCTCGAAGATCGGGGTCTCCACAATATCGATTGGGTGAGTATGTAATATTTCAGTGATCAAATCTTGTGTCTGTGGGAGCGCAAGATCTGCAAGACAAGCGATCGTGATCTCTTGATGCGCCGAATCATTCACATCGTACCAGACTTCTCTGCCCTGCTTAGCTAATAAGAAATCCCTCAATCTCTCATGCCCAAGATGGACCGCATTGCGACCAACAAAGAATAAGCCTCGAAATGTTTCCTCAAGCGCGCTTTCTGTGCTTGTTGCTACAATCTCGCTGCCCAGAGACTGATCGGCGCTGTCATCTGATGAGAGACCCAAAGCTGCTCCTAATTCCAGAGGACTGAGAGGTCGTAAGGCGAATAAAATCCAGATTATCGCTTTTCGAGCCCACAGTCGTCTTTCCAGAGGCACCTCGCTCAAAATCCAAACAAACATCTCTTCAGCAGTGGTCGCAGTGAGACGATCAAGACCACTTTGAATTTCGGTCTTCGTGAACGAGGGCTTAAAACGTCGGACCTCATCCAAAACGAGCGTCCGTAAACGTTCATCGCTTCCACAGTTACGCATTTTTTCCTTGATAGCTCCTTCAAACTGGCGAACCGAAGGGTTTTCTTGCAACAAAGCATGGAACTCGCCATCAATGTCAGAAGAAAATGGATCCTCCACCTCATCTTCGATAATGAGAGGCTTGCTCAAATCAACTTGTGGCCAGCCTTCTAAAGCTGCTTGAAGATGCGATCCTTTCCCGACCTCACTAGCGAACACCAGCTTGAAGCGCCTCTCCGTGTTCTTAGCCAAATCGCACATGTCCTTCAAGAACTCCGTACATTGGGACTCGTTGCATTTGTCCAAGTTGCTGATAACACAGAGGATACTGCGATAATTTAAATTCATCAAAGCAGCGCGAAAGATGAAAATCAATTCCGGGAGAGTCCAGGACCGGTAGAGGCACATCCGTTCGAATTGCAAATTTGCCGCATCGTAAAGCTAATTATTGTGACTGTACATCTGAGCAAGAAAGGTGTTTAACATTGCTGTTATAGAGTTAGATCGGTCGTCGTACTTTTCAAAATCGAAAAATAACAAGATCTCTTGTTCTTGAGGACCTGGGCCCGAAGGCCCGGCTCTATCAAGGTGCTGAAAAATATACTCTGCTGCATAGGTAATGTCGTGGTAATCACCGTAGATGTGAAGAAGATTCGGCTTCTTGTCTTCGAACCAGTCTAGGTAGCTTTTGGCTTGCTTGATCCACGAGAATTTGTGGTCCTCGCTATATGCTGACTCCGGCGGATAGACGGGGACGGCAAGGGCCTGTAAAGCTTGCAAACATCGAGTAGAATCATCGTTGAAACTGGATGCTATCACCTTTTAGAGAAATGATTTGCTTGGGAGGCATAAACATACGGAGAGAGTAGCCAGTTAAAGCTTGATTCACCAATGAATTGAAATCCTTTGAGTTGACTTCTTTGGTCATATCTCTGTGACTTTTCGATGAGATCTTATCTTCAAATGCGACATTCATAGTGGAGGTATAAATATCGAATCCCTACTCTGTTTAGCTTTATGACTATCTCTTTTCCTCATACCTGCTCGTAGCGCATTGAAGGAAAATCAAAGGGGGGGGGGGGTTCACTTACCAGATCGTTGGAGTCATCAGTCTTCGCCGAAGCTATACTGACGATCTTGCAGATGGTTGGGAATTTCGAAGCCACAAATGCTTCATTAATCTCCAATACGGATCTTGATATTTCTTTGACCCAATTGACGGCTAGGACTGGTCGGTGGGCGTTCGCGAACAAGAAGTTGGCAATCTTGTCTTCCATGTCCCATTTGCTTTCTGCCCTCTGAGGGACACCAAAGAAGAACTATCGTACTTAGCAAATACTTGAGAAGGATTGAGAAGAATGCCATACCAAAAGCCTAGTAGAGTGGACAATTGTACTCCATTTCGGATAGTCGAGAGTCGCGATAGACAGTGCCTACCAAGGTCAGATACTTCCTCATGAACTCCTTCGGAAATGTGCTCCCAAATATCTGACCTCTTTGACAATGATCCCCCCCATATCATGCGCAACAAATATCAACGGCTGAAAGATACCCTGCACATGCCCAATTAGGTATCGAACTTTCGCATGCTGACGGCGTTTCAACTCACAGGCTGCAGCCCTTTCCTAAGCTCGAGCAGTTCTTCCAACAACTGCAGCGCTTTTTCTCGAATGCTTATTCTCGTAGCTATTCCCTTTCTGCTAACCTCATTGCTGTACCCAAAAGTCATGACCCTCGAGTTCGGGTAGGTTTCGTGAACGTTTTTCTCGAGCCAGGTATTCGATTCGCCGTCTGCAGTCCATGTCTCTCGAGGGTCGCCATAAAGACCATGAACCGCTACTAAACTGTATATTTGCGAATCAGTCCGTGACTTCTCCAAGATCCAGCCAGGTAGCTAGTAGTAGCCTCACTCAAATGCGTTCTCTTGGACTCCATCCTCGCTCACTTCCCCAGCCAGTACCACCAATTTGTAGTTGTTCTCCGCAACTTCTTGTTCATCCTGTGCTTCGTCAAGGTGCTCACCGACATGTGCAGTCTCTCCATCAATCATCGCCATCTTCAAGCTTGCAGACTGAGCATGAGGGGGATTTGCGACGTAGAAAACATGGCAGCCTCATCTTCCAACAAGAAATTCGAGTCCCTTCAGCCTGTGACCAAAACACGCTACGAGGGGCTGCAGGCATAGAGCTCTTTACCCCTGTAATGATGGCGTCTCTAGGCTTGCATGGATACTTCTGGGGCGGCGCAACCCTAGGGTTTTCTAAGGCGTAGCAAGTTAGTGTGGGGTATTGAAGACCAGCTACTGCTGAAGGAAGGGTAACCACTTGCCTGAAATGTCCCTTCATCGTATTTTGGAGCAATGAGATTCCTCTGTTCTTAAAGTTGGGAACATACCCAGCTGCAGAAATTACAGTAGCGCTGCAGCCGCGAGGAGGACGACGTGAAAGCCTCGAAGCCCTGCCAAGATCGATCAAGAGCACCAGTGTCCCAAAGAAGGACGGATTTCCACTTTGGGGACCAGAACATGCTCCCAATTTTAGACTACCCTTCACCCCTCACTTGCATCAGCTTGTACAACTTAAACTCAATAACTCGACAGCCTGATCGAAAACCAGAAATCCACAATCTTCCACTTTCACCATGAGTACCTCACTCGAGGACCCCGATCACTCCGGCTCAGAACTTTCCGACGAACTCGAAGACCCCTCAACAGACGAGCTCCCCTCCTTCGACATCGGCCTCAACCCCACCGGCGACACAGGTAGCTCCTTCCGCACACAAAACGACCCCTCCGCCCCCCTCCAACGAAGCAACTACGTCGAACGAAACAAAGGAGGAGTAGACATCCGCTGCTCCTGCCGCGATGTCATTCACGGACTCTGGTCCTCCTCCAGTGATAAATTCGCGACTCTCATTGTCCTAGAATTTCGATTCGACCCAAGGAAACGAGCTCGCAGAATTGAGGATGTGAATATCATGCTGAGGTTTGCTGGGATGAAAGCTAGAGAGAGCGATCCTGAGGTAGCGAAGATTGCACTAGATGGGACTTTCAATTTAGTGCCCACGACACAACATGAGGAGGTCAAGGAAGGTGGAAGCCTAGCTCTTGGTGCAGCAGCTCCAGTGGGAGGCTTTACTGCGACGGGGACTTTGAGTTTGGAGAAAGCTGTCAGTCGAGACACGAGCGATCATACAACGGTCACTGGATCGATTGACCTGAGGGAGAGGAATTGGGGTGCAAAGAATTGTGCTTCTTGGACTTTGTTGGAGAATAAGACGTTGAAGACTGGGGTGCCGAAGTCTATGAGGACGGCTATACTTTTGAGGAGGAAGGATGAGAGTCCATTTCAGTGTATTGTGAAGATTGATGCTGGGGTCGATTTCAAGAGCTCACTGGAGAGAATGTTTGGAGGGAAGCCGAAAGATGATCCAGTGTTGTTTGATCCCGAACTTGAGCCTACCAACAACTTGCAGAGATATGATGTTGAGGAGCTTGGGTCATTTGATGTCGAGAGTATGGCCCAGGTTACGCACACCACGATCATGGAGGATGTCATTAAAAAGCAAGTACTAAGTGGGGGGTAAATAGATGCAATGCACAGTGGCAGAATAGAAGCATTTTCACACATGCATCGAAGGCAAGCGCGTAGAAAGCCTTCTCCCCACCACCATCTGCCACCGATTTCTCGATTTCAAAAATAGCAACAAATTCTCAAAGGCATCTCCAACCTCATCACTGACCAAGTTTCAGAGGCCAGCCTCGCCGTACTGCAGTACTGGCGCATGCAGGCTTGCAGCTCGGGGCACACTAAATACACTATTTCCCAACACGTTGTCCCGTCCCGACATGCCACCCTTTTCCCATCGTCTGACTAGAAACCATAGCCTACTCATAATCCTCCTGCATAAATTGCACAGAATCAGGGAGAAGATCAGTCTTTTCAGGAAATTGAGAATCGACCATTGTCGACAAATTTGGGGGCTAAACATGGCGATTGGCTGAATGGGAAGCACCGAACAGGGAAATGCTGCGGGATGCACGCTGAATACCGGGGCAAATCCCTGAGCGTGGCACTGAAGATGCAGTGAGGGGCGTAGATTTCAGAAGGCTGAGGCTGGACCTTTCTTATCTGATCCTAGAGGCGATGGAGGGAGCTCGAGAGTCGACATGCGTCAACTTCTTCTCCGTCTTGCACTTGGGCGCGAATACTCCAGCTTCTTCATACGCTGTCCTCTCGAGTCTGAGATCTGGGCGCCATGAGTGATGCAGGGTCTGCGTTGGATGATGAGGGTGTCGTTGTTGATTCTCCGATCAGAGAGGGGGACATTGATGCCGGTCAAGAGAGCGATGTTACTACCGACGATGAGGACGAGGACGAGGAAGTCGGCGTGAAGAAGAGATTCGATGAGATTGTCCGTGGCCTCAAGGAAAACACCCTCGACTTGACTGATCCTGCCAAACTCCAAGAATTCGCGACTCATAATGCGAGCTATCTAGGACAAAAGTTGACAGGCGACGCCGATGAGCATAACACACTCCTTCACTTGCTCGTAGATGACGCGAAGGACAAAGTATTCGATAGGTACCAGCCGTTGGTGAAGTTGCTTCTTGAACGCCACCCAGGTCTCATGGAAGAGAAAGACAGCAACGAAAAAGTACCACTGTGGATTGCCGTATCGAAGAAGCGCGAAAAGCTCGTACGATTCCTCTGCAAGAACTATGCCGACATCGATTCCATTCTCCAAATTTCTTGTTGGCATCAAGAGAACTGTCTCCATGTCACCATGCGCCGAAAAGTCGCGCCCAAAATGGCCGTCTTCTTGATCGAATGCGCCGGAGAAAAGACGCTTTGTGCACCAGATCACAATGGAGCTACGCCGCTGCATCTCGCAGTCGACTACGAATGCTGTACAGGCGCACAACTAGAAACCGTGGAGGCATTGATCGCACAATGTGACAAAGCCATGGACAAACGGACGAAAGAGAAGAACCTCTCGCCATACCAATACCACGAGGTAACCCAAGTCGACTACTTTAAGAAGCTCGAGGCCGAGAACAAGAAAGCTACGAAGGAGAAGGAGAAACAGGACGCCGGAAAGTCAAAGAAAGATGAAAACAATATTGGACATGACGGGAAAGGTGGCGAGAACTCTGCGAATCCGAAACTCAAATTTGCGGACCCAAAATCATCGCAGAAGCCTATCGTTGGCCCCAAAAGTCAAGAGGCTTCGTATGGACCTAAAGAACCAAAACTTGGGCCGATCAAGCGAGTCTATACTGGAATGGAGTCGGCCCCTGGAAAGGTGAAAGAACCTCTGAAGCTTGGGATCATGACAACTGGAACGAATGGTATTCCCGGTGGCGATGCAAAGACCCATCCAAAGACGCCCGCAGCTCCCAAGGCGTCAAAGAAAAAGAAAGAGAAAGAAGAGATCAAGGTAACCGAAGATAGCGCAAAGGCCATCAAGGACACTTTGAAGCTGCATTGCCTGCGGACACGAAACCACGACGACACTGTTGATTTTCTGTATGGGCGGACGCAAGGTAGTTCCAAATCCAATACAGAACGCAAGAGCATTCTGACAAGAACATACAGAAAAGCAGATTTACTTCGACCTCTACGACTCGCCTTCTCTGACGTTCAGCGAAGAACGTATCGAATCAGGACTTGACCACCTGAAATTTGAGGGAATGCTCCAATACGTCGCGTTACCAAGCATGAAAATGGAAAAGAAGCCAATCTCAAAATTGCGGAAACCACCACGCCCAGATGGGAAAGGAAGGAGTGATATGGTCTTTCTCTTTGACGTAAGCGCTCCTTCTCTCCAAACTAAGTGTGGAAGCCTTTAAGAAACCACGTGCCATCAGTCCTCCAGAACAGGCAGGAACGCTGACCTTTCTTCTCACAGTGGCTTCGAGGCAAAGGCGTTGATCGAGTAATTCGTGTCATCGTCGATGACACTCTCGAGCCCGCTCACAGCGATGAAGCAATCGAGAAAGCGTTGTGGAACCTCAAAGTAGACATATGGGATTGGAAGAAAATCGATATCTGCACCGAGACAATCATCACCGCATCGCCTGATGTGAGAGAAGTCTGTCTTTATTGGAGCGGAAATAATGCCGTGTTACGAGGATGGAGTGAACCCGGCGGGCTTCCTCTGCTAAAGAAATTAAAGAAGGTACATCTGCATGTTGATCAGGTAAGTGCAGTCCTTCTCGCTAGGAAGGCAAGGAGCTAATAAAGCCAGGGCCTAGAAACAGCCAAACGAGCAAGGAACAATGTTAAAGAATTCCAACGTCGTCTCAAACTCCTCCGCTCAGACATCGAAGTCGATGTAGTCGAGGAACATCAGCCTGAGAAGCACACTCCTACAGGCGGAGCCGTCGACGTTGCAGTCGAACAATTCGAACATCGTCACAAATGGCTCACAACAATGGACGACTTCGCGGACTTCATCCAGAATGTCGAGCCTCCCATCTCCACCATAGAACCAATCACAATCGCACTCATCGACGACGGAGTTGATATCAACGAGCAATCACTTCACGCTAAGATCATTGGTGGCCGAAGTTTCTGCCAGCGAGACAAATTCCAGAACCTCAGCAAGCCATATTATGTCACAAGCGGAGGTCATGGCACCGTAATGGCAAGCTTGATCTGTCGAGTATGTCCACGAGCACAACTCTACGTCGTAAAACTAGATGAGCACATGAGCGAAAACATGAAGCGCCAAATCACTGCCCGAAGCGCAGCAAGGGTACCTCTCCCCTCCTCTCCCTTTCTTTCAACACGCTCACTAACTACTATCATAGGCCGTCCGCGCAGCAATCGACAAAAAAGTCCACATAATCTCCATGTCCTGGACAATAGAACGCACCACCCAGAACGCAACCGACATAGCCGACCTAGAATCCGCCATCGATGCCGCTGCTAAAGAAGGAATACTCATGTTCTGCGCTGCAAACGATCAAGGTCTCTCCTCCGATGTCTCCTTCCCCGCCGCCGGCTCTACCAAACACCTCTTCAAGATCGGCGCTGCTGAAGCCTCCGGCGCGGTCTGGAAATGGGTCGGCGACCCTGCTGATGTGGATTTCATTTTCCCCGGGCATAATGTCGTTAAAGACCGTCCTAACGACGCTCCTTTGGAGAAATGCAAAACTTTGACAGGAAGTTCTGTAGCTACGGCTTTCGCAAGTGGGTTGGCGGCATTGATACTTTATTGTGTGCAACTCGGAGCGCTGAATACGCAGGCTGTGAATGAGAGGTTGACTCAGATGGGCGGGATGGTGACAATGGAGGATTATAAGGCTATCAAGGGGCATGAGAGGATGAAAGAGGCGTTTTTGGCGATTGGGACGAGCCAGGCGAGCAGGAATAAGTATATTGAGGTTTGGGATGTTTTTGGACCGGCTGCGAAGGAGGCGGAGAGAGTGGGAAGAGAGGGGAGGTTGGAGATTGTGACGAAGGTTGCGCATAGGTTGAAGACGAGGAAGACTATGGGGTAGGTTAGAGATAAATATCAATACCCCAATCCACTCGACTCGCTGTCACTTGCCGCTACGAACATGGTAATTTGATTGAAGCCGAGCACCTCGCTCCGCCCCCTTTTCACTTTAAGCGAGAGAGTGTGAAGCAGCATCCTTGTTCAAAACTTGATATGTTCTTTCAAATCACTACGCAAATGTGTATCCAGGCGGGTGGCCAGAACGGAGGATTCATGACATGCAATCCGAACAAGTTTATTACCTCAGCGAGCAACTGGACAGTCTTCGACTACCCTATTGAATACCGCCTCAGCTAGATCACCAAGGATACCTGCTCTATGAACTTCAGTATGACAATAATGATTATAGCACTGGCATTCAATGCTCTCAAAGTCGTTCTCATGCTTTGGGTTTTGTTTCGATTCGATGCCGAGAAGATCCTCACTTCTATTGGAGATGCTGCGGCCTCTTTTCTTGCGCACGAAGACCCGACCACGCTGCGAATGTGCCTCGCAGACAAAAGGGGCATCCGCAAAGATTGGAAGGCTCGGGGATTTGCATGGCCATTCGACCCCCGGCGACGCTATTGAGGCACGGCAGCCAGAGTGAAACGAATTGTGTTGTTTCTCCTATTGTAAGTCCTCAACCACACTTCTGAAGTCGCACTAACGATGGGCAGAATGATATTTTCTTTCTGTGTTGTCCTCTTCTTCGGAGTATGGGGTTTTGTACATGTCAAAAATCAGGGCATTGACCTTACTCCTTCCGGATTCTGGGCTCCTTCCGGATTCTGGGGGATGGGCTTTGGAACCCTCAACCAGAATGCGCTAGTTCTATACGAATCAGTGGCTGGCAACAATCCTATTAGCATTGTAATTGTCACAAATATTCCACAGACATTTTTAGCCGCGGTGTACCTGGTGTACATGGGCATCATGACGTCTATGTTTCTCGCCCAAGACTGGAGCTGATTCGCTTTCAAAGGACAAAACGCTGATGGTTAGCACCCCATCTGGAAAGCAGCGTGGGACCTGGCTTCTTGGAGCACCGTTAACATGGGGCATCATCCTCCTGGTCCTGCAAACATTGCTCCATTCGTTCGTCTCACAGTCTTTATTTATGGTCCAAGCTACTGCCTATGATAAAGACTGCAAGCTGTTCATCAACCCCGACGAGTGGAGCAGTTGATCGATATTCTCGAACTGTGGATACTCGCTAATCGTAATCATTTTCTCTATGGTCGTAGCGTTTATCCTGTTGCTGAGTGCGGTGATCTTCATGATGAGAAAATTTCCTGCTAGAGTGCCTCCAGTTGTCTCATTGTGTACTGCGGCGATTAGTGCTGCTTGTCATCCAATGATCAGAGATGAGGATATGATATATAAGGTGCTCAGGCGGGCCGTTAGTGGGGATTTCCCGAATGGTGTTGGGCACTATTCTCTGGTGACTGCTAAGGCGTGGGATCATGGAAGGGCACATCCGCCTGCTCGGAACATATCCACCAATTTCCGTCCACTGCAGAGCTGATATCCGAAAACCCATATATGAGCACGGAATGTGTCATTTTTGGTGCTGAAGACAAGAAGAATGTTTCTTTTTCCTGAAATGAAGGCATTTTCGTACTTTTTGATACAATCCTTATTCTCGAGTCGCTGCCAGGATGACGCGTTGTATTGCATATCCATCCAATAGTCGTTCATGATTTGTTCTAGATTATCGCTATCTGCTAAACTGGTGCTCGGGGCTGTCGCAGTGAAGGTAGGATGCGTCTTGTTGTAATAATCTTCGTAAGTATGAGTGAGATTGAAAGAGGCTCTGCTGATGAAGCCTTCTGTAACGACGGATCAGTAATATTGATTCGTGGCAAGTGAAATATACACTAGAGAGTTGCACCTATGCCATAAGTCAGGAGGACACAATTTTCGTGAGCGAGCTAACTCACAGGAGGTAAAAAGGTACTGAACTGATTGCCAATATCAGCACCACCAGTCCCTCCCTCTTCGCTATCCGTCTCAAATTCCCAAAGCTCAATCCCCCAATGTGTAGGTACTATCCTCTCTGATGAGCCGTATCAACTTCTTCTCTCGATGGACACGGGTACGCTGCCATGAACGCATTGCTCCCGACCAGAAGCAGCGTGGATAGTATATTGATCAACAATGGTACCAAGCCGAGAGATTCTTGACCTCTTCGCACTCTCCCTCTCGAATGATCCTAAATCCATCTACAACGCTATAGTGAGACTTTACATATCCTAGCCACGAGAGATTGATGATCAAGATGATGATGGCGACCGCGACAAAAGCTCGAAGCGTCCGCTTGATTCCTCCCAGGTTCTTCTGCTTGAAGCTTTGCTTGCGATATCCCGGAACAGTATGTTCATCAACCGCGACTTCGGCATATTTGCCCAGTGCTAGTTTCAATAGGCTCTGTGTCGAAGAATACTGAGAAGAGTACTAAGGAGGATTTCTATGCAATCTCCATTGCGAGTGATACTAGCCGGACATGTCTCGGACCGTGTCCAACAATTGAAGATAAGGGGTGGCACTTTATCACCGATTGTTGCATCGACCCGCCGAGCTGAAAGATTGTGCATTGGTTGTTATGGCTGCCTTCAGCCTCTAAAAAGCAAGCATGCCATTGGACCACGAAATTGCCAAGGGGCTAGATTGAGCTTCACCGAGATCTTTCCCGCTCACGGGATTGAGATGGGGCTCTGCCTGAAAGACGCTGACGTCGGGTAGACTAGGGAAGCCATAGAGAGGAATGAAAAGTGCATAGAAGAACCCATCTACAAGGAACCTCGATTCAGAATTCGGAAAGTTGATCACAGAAAGGAAACTGTCACGTGAGACAATAGTCACACTTTCCTTTTCTTCATGCTACAGGATGTCGTGCAAGACGTCTTGGCGTGAAATTTCGAGGAACAGCAAAGAGTCCTTCTTTTAAAAAGTGCAGAGAGACTCAAGCAGACTCGAATATCGTTTCCTTCTTCCACCCAACGAAGCTGGCGATGACCGCAACATGCTAGTGGGCCATATCCAAGCTAAGGTAGAGGAGTATGTTTTGCGCCGTTGAGCAACGTTGCAGCGTGAAGTCAATAGTTGCGGCGAAGCGTCCTTCACTTTTGCAATTATCAGAAGAACACATGAAATCGGCAAAGCGATTACAACTCTTAGGACATCTTATAGATGAAGAAGCCTATGGCAAACCAAGTACCAAATGGTAGAACAAAGAACCAGACCATAAGTAGCATCTCTTAAGTGGTAGGACTAGCTATGTAGCCTATGCTGCCGAACTTCTTCGCACCTCAGCACTCAGAGTTCAGTTACCACAGGAAGGGCGCAAGAGAGAAAAAGATATATTCCGGACAAAATGACAGAAGCTATCATACACGTGAACACCACCGATCAACCCAGACCGCTTAGCCCATGTCGCTCCCCGATTCCAGTAGTATCCATTTGGTTCGTCGCCCACTTGGCACTCTTGTTTGGTGATATTAGCTCCTCCAAATGACACGTCCCCTGATTTGTTGCTCATTTTCCCCCGCCGTATGCTTAGTTATTCTTCGCGTAAGCAGCATCGACTTCCTTCTTGTACGTCTCCAAAATCTTCTTTCGCTGAAGCTTTTGAGCTGAAGTCACCAAGTTCTGTTTTCCAGTTAGCCGCTATCCTTAATGACGAAGGTAGGGAAGCTTACATTTTGAGGAGTCCACTCCTCATCAGACAGCACAACACCCTCTACGATCTCGATGCCGCTCAACCCACCCGATCTGCCAGCCTGCTGCAACTCCTTCAATACTGCATCTTGGATCTTCTCGTTGTGAACAAGATCCTCAATGCCGTTGCCCTGGACACCTATTCTCTCAGCCAGCTTCTTAAGTGCTGGCTCAGCTGGAACGATGATAGCTACTGGCTTTGTGCGTTGCTGATCAGCGTACACGCAGATATTAGCAACTACCGTAGCAGCTCTGTATACGGACTCCAATTTCTCGAGAGCGATATACTCGCCATTGAGAGTCTTGACTAAGTTCTTCTTCCGGTCGATGATGTTCAAGTGGCCGTTCTTGTCGAACTCTCCAATATCACCAGTCTTGAACCAACCACCTTCAGCAAGAGCCTCTTTGGTCTCCTGCTCGTTATCCCAGTACCCATCCATGACTGTGCAACCTCGGATCCAGATCTCGCCCTGAGGGTTGGGCTTGTTCGTCGCGTAGTATCCCGCATCGGGGAAGTCGACAAGCTTTACTTCAATGGATCCAGGAATGTTTCCAAGAGCACTGTCGGTCCATTCCATAGGGTCCATGAGAGCACCCATAGCAGTTGTCTCAGTGAGTCCGTAACCGCTGATCATGGGTGTAATGGCCATTGAGATGAATTTCTGGGTGTCCTTGGCGATTGGTCCACCGCCATTCATGCAGATTCTCAATCTACCACCAGTTGCCTCCTTGACCTTCTTGAAAACTACCGAGTCAAGAATGCCCACACCAGGAAGACCCCAGTGAAGCATGCTCTCCTTCGCCCACAACGCACCCCAGAATAGGTTCTTGACGATTGGGCTTCCGGAGTTAACCTTGGCCACAATACCCTTCTTGACGGACTCCCATACAGCGGGCACACCAACAAGAACGGTCGGTCTGAATTCTCTGATGTCTCCCTTGCAGTTCTTCACAGATGTGTCCGACAGGGTCTTGGGGTTTCCGTAGCCCATAGTTCCACCCCAGTATAAGCAGGCATTTTCGAAAACAAATTCGAGGATGTGTGCGAGAGGGAGGTATGTTAAGAGACCGTCGCCAGGGCCGAGATATGGTTCGACAATAACGCTGACACCAGCGACTAGAATAGTCAGTATTTTATCCTGCAAGTATTGTGCTTCACTTACTTGCACCAACAACTGCTTTATGTTTCACAGGCACACCCTTTGGTGGGCCTGTGGATCCAGATGTATACATAATGCAGCAGAGGTCATCTGGTCCTGGCTCGACTGGGTCTATTGGGTTGGATTCACCAAGCTTTCGAAGCTCCTCAAAGCTCATAATTGTAAGATGGTCGTGAGCCTTCTTGAGCTTGTCGATGTTCTCCTGCTTGACATCATTCTGACTGTTCCAGAAGACATATTGGATGTCTTTCGCCTCCTTCAGTGGGTTGATGAGTGTAGGTAAGAGGTGGGGATCGAGGAAGATGGCCTTGGCCTTGGTAGCAATCAAAGAATGTTTGAGACCTTCCTCGCCAAGGGTATCATAAGCGGTGACAATAGGCATAGATTGAGAGACAGCACCATGGGCAGTAGCCAGCCAGTGAGCACTGGTAGCTGCAAAGATGTGTACTTTATCGCCCTTGTTCATGCCCAACTTTCGGTAGCCAGCCCCGATCTGTAGGATCAGCTTCTCGTAGTCATGAAAGCTCAAATATTCGTATCCACTAAGCTCGAAGTATGTCCAGTTCTTGTCCACCTCCTGCTCCTTCCCATCAACCATCTTCTTCACCTTCTTCACCTCATGGTGAGTCTTGATGAGCTTACGGGTGCCCAGAGCCTTGGCGTTGCCGTACTTCTCGGAGCTGCGCTTGATGATGTCGAAGATGGTGGAAATATCTTCGGAAGGACGCTCTGCGAGCTTGTTGACAGTGAGCGGATGTCTGCGAGGTATCGTCTCGCCATCGACTTGCTTGTATCCGGGGGCGTCTACACTGAAGGGTGGTTTGTGGTCGCTGTAGATCTTAGGCTGCACGGTGGCATTTTTAAGAGACATCTTAGAAGTTGTTGGGAAGCTCAAGATCAAGACAATGGATGATATGAAGGCGACCAGAAGATGATAAACAAAAAGCGCCCCAATGACTGTGGCTACGAGAGTCGCAAAATTGAGGCGAAAGGCTATGAATCCGGTTGAATGGAGTTGTTGATTTTGTTGAAGCTTGGGGAAGGAACATCGTCATGGCCTTGAGATCATCGAGACGGCAGAACCCCCGACTAGACAGCCAAACAGCACTAGCAACACCCTGGTCTAGCCTGGCACCTGCACTCTTTCGGAGATCGAGCTTCAGCTGTCTTTTCCCCACAACCACCACCATATTTACAGACACGATATCAGGTACAGACTTTCTTTTTCTATGCTATCATCCTGCACACTATGACGCTGAAACTCTCGATGTAGCGATTATCTCGTCCCTGACTGCATATGTTTACTTCTCGACCTCTCGACTAGCCACTATTGTTGTCTTTCAGGCTGCGCCTGGAGTTGGCAGCTGGTCAAGTGATCCGGCAACGTTCGGACCACAGTCTTGTGCATGGCCTAAAGCCGCGATACGTATCTCGTTGGGAAGTCTGACACGTCGCGGTACATCTAATGACCGTCGGAACTTTGTTGGAGGCTCTAGGCCCGGAGATATCGGATGCAGAAGAAGGTATCAAGGACCTCGGAATCTTGGTATTACGTGGGCTGAGCACACGTAGAGGCATTTCTTCTCTTTTCGCAGTCAATACCATCTCAAAATCTTGGTTTCGTTGATCCTAAGGCTACGACTTTGGAGTTGACAATAGGCGGCCGTGATCTCACCATCCACCAATCGCCTACTTTACTATCGTCAAATCGCGGAGGAGGCACTACTGGAGCTGGTACGTTTTGCTCAAACATCTTGGAAGGATATGTATTAATTCCTGCAGTCGTTTGGAAGATTACTCCTTTATTTGCTTCATGGATCACTACGTCCTCAAGCCTGCTGTTTAAGCATGGCCTCCTTCAGTCGAGCTCGGCAGTACTTGAACTCGGTTGCGGAATTTCAGGGATCATCGGCCTATCACTGGGACCTCTTGTCGGATCCTATACCTTGACAGATCAAGACTATGTCTCGAAGCTGCTGAATCAAAATCTTGAGGAGAATCGTCAGGAGAGTTATTCACCCGGAAGCCGAGGCCGAAAGAGCAACGTGAAGCCGAGGAGAGGGGCCGCGAAGGGAGGAGCGGCATCAGGGACCGGTAACATACTGCACAGAACTCTGGATTGGGAAACGGATGAAGTTACACCTTCCTTGACTGGAGGTGAGAATAAGAGCTTCGACGTTGTGATTGCATGTGATTGCATTTACAATGATGCGTTGATCAACCCCTTGGTGCAGACAAGCATTGATGCTTGCAAGTTGAGGATAGAGGACGAGATGGGAAATCAATCTCCGACGATCTGTGTTGTAGCACAGCAGCTTCGGTCTGCTGAAGTCTTCGAGGGTTGGCTCGAGGTGTTCTATAAAAAGTTTAAAGTTTGGAGGATACCGGACGAGGAGTTGATTGATGGATTGAAGACGAACTCAGGCTTTGTGGTTCATATCGGGGTCCTTCGAGCATAAATACTTGCCATAATGAAGAATAGCAGTGACTTTCAAGCTTTTGGACTTGTGATATTTCTTATGGCTGTCTTCTAATCGTCTCCGGGAGTGGCCTTGAACAGTCCGACGAGCTTCTAATAATTTCCATGAATTCACCCACCAAGTTTCCCAATCAATGTAGCGAAATATAAGCGCATAGAAATATCAAAACTTAAAACCACTGATTAATCGGTCGGCTTCTGAGACCCACTGTAATCGTTATCACGTGCACGCGTTACGCGCTTCCGCGTTGATGTTCGCGACTTCCAAAGGCAACACTTCAATCTTTCCCACCTCAACGAAACACCAACATTTGATTCTTGCATCATCCGTTCCGCTTTCAAGTCTCATTCCGAGTCGCAGAGATCCACCTTCAGTCCTTGAAGGGCATCCTGACGAAGACAAATTCGACGTTGCGAACCCAATTTCTGCGTCCTGACAACACTCCTGCGCAGACTCCATCATCCGTCATACAACGAATACCCAAGATGGCGACAAGATTCATTGAAAACGGCGGTCGAGATCGCCCTGCCTCCCCAGTAACGAGTGGAAAGGGTATCGTCCCGGGGCGTGCTGCTGCGCAGAATTTCAAAATCTCGACTGGCAAGAAGGCAATGGCAAGTTCTACACCTACTTCGAAGCTCGCAAGCACGGCTCCAGCTCCAGGCTATAACTCAAATCCTTCTGCCGCTCGAAATACATATCCACAACCGCAATTCTACCCACAGCAACCTCCTTCCTTCTCAAGAGGCGGCCTTGATTCGTCGAGTATAGCATCAGATTTCGACAAGACAATCACTAGCGACCTGGGTATCGAGCCGAATGTTCGGCATGAATACTATGAAGATGAGGACATGTACACACAGAATGCCGCATACGATTCCTACAGTCAATCTCAGCAACCTCAACAATCATACAAACATAGGCTCAACCATAAGCAGAGTCACTCACCTATGATCGACGTCAAGGCGGAGCAAGAGAGTCAAAGACACTTAGCCTCGAGTATCAGTGGTCGCTTTGAGGGTCAGCACAGTAAATCTCGAAGCTTCGAATTACGTCCAGCTGAGGAACAGGTATCAGGTCAGCTAGCTGCCCAAGGTTCCAGGAAGAGATCTCGTTCCGGTGAGCGCAATGGTGCGCCTTCAACGATTCTCGAGGAACGTTCGAGTCAGATGGAGGATCTAGAGGATGAACACCTTCGACCAGAGGACGAGCTAGATATTCGGGAGCCAGAGGCTGAAGTTATGCCAGAGAATGATATGCTTGAGGAAGAAGATTTTGAGACTCCCAGCAACAGTCCACGCAAGAACCGTCGTGCACAAGAACCTCCAAGCTCGCAACCAGGTCCTCGTGTTGAGAAGCCTGCTGCCGCGAATCCGAAAATCGTTACCCCAGAGTACAGCGATGCAGAGCTTCTGAAGATGTCATATGCTCAGCTCGAGAAGGAACCTTGGGAGAAAGCTGACGAGAGCAAGAGTTTTCAATTATCGAAGCCGCTGAAGCCTACCAGTCTCCTCAAAGACAAGATGGAGCACTATGTTGCTGAGGAAGAACAGGACGCCCAAGTTGCTTTCTTCAAGCAAATGTCAAACACAGAATGGGAAGAAGGTGGAGATTGGTTCGTTGACCAGTTTGCCGACTTGATGAAGAAGATCAAGATTAAGCGTGTCGAGAAGAGAGCCGTCACTAATAAATATGAGGAAGAGATCAATTCTCGGGAGAAGTTGGTGCGAGGCAAGTCTGATAACCTTGATCGAGAGTTCAGGGATATGAGAGTTGGCGGAGAGGGTATCTTGAGGGGCAAGAGGGTCTAACTTGCCTCGATTGACTCGTTGAACTCGTCTCGTCTTCAAACTATTAGTAAGGTTTCGGACGCGATTTCGGCGACAGTCATTGAGCAAGCTAATCGAGTGAGGGAGGTTGAAGCTACATCGGAGTCACTTAGAGCTGAGGTTTCGAGACCATGGTACAGGAGATTAGGTGAATGTTTATTGAATTTACTTGGGCGTTAGGACCCTGGGATGGGAAAATATATCGCATTTGCTTGGAGTTCCTATCGGGATATGGAGGGGGTAAAACACTAGTGCATGGGAAAAGGATTATTCAAGGCATATGTTTGGGAGTGCTAAGCAGAGATACCCATTTAGCTTTTGTGCCTACTGTAGGCTTAGAGTTGCTATCGATTACAGACATTGCAACCCTCTGAAATATCTCAAGAGTATTTAGACTTCTTCCACCTGTGAATGTCCTAAGATTGTTCGGAGATTCTCCCGCCAGTTCTCAATCATTGCCAGACGGCAAAATATCCAATAATATCTGAGACACCCGAACCCGCCATCCTTCCAAGATTCATGGCATTCCTCTTTTTTCAGATCCTAAAAACCTCCCTAACTCTCCTATCCCTCCCAACAACCAACCTCAATTGCCTCCCCTCTCCCCCTTCCTTCCCCTTAAACACCCCCTCCCGCAGAGCATCCGTATAAAGCTCATAAGCAGGAAAATACCCATCCACGAATCTCTCCACTTGTTCCTCCGTCATTCCGGAACCCTTCTCTCGACGGAGGGCGGCTTCTTGTTCTTGGCGCCAGGCGTAGACGTATCCTATTGAAGGGCTGGAGTCAGTTTTTACTTTTGTTTTGTACATTTTTGGAGCACAGGAGCATGTCTTAGGAGCAACAATCATACATAAGAGAAAGAGGGGAACATTATGAGGGAAAGTAGGACTTACCAGTATCCTCGGCATCAATATGTATAAATGCATCAAAACTCCCGTTCAAAACCTCGTACCCGTTCAACTTCTCATTAACAAACAATAAAACCTCCGTCCTATGTCCTGCTAATGTCTTGGATGGCTCTTTTTGCCGTTCTCTGATCCTCTCTTCAGGTAAGGAGCGGAATCCGACGCACCAGCCTTCGAATATCACAACCTTGATCTTCTCTTCTCCCTCTTTATTAACCACCTTCCATTTCTCAACAGGAATACGATCTCCCTCCCCATTATAGGCACTTTTGTCATATTCCGGAATCTTGACCTCCTCTCCCCTGCTCAATTTCCCAAAAACCTCAGCAGCGAGCGCTATGTCGTGTGTCCCTGGCTCGCCTCTGTGTTGTACCAATGGATTCTCCTTATTTGTTTCTGCCAGTTCCTTCTGCTGTGCATGGGGGAGGTATAGATCATCTATAGAGAGGACGAGTGTGTTGAGCGAGTAGGGGGAAGAGAACAGGAGGGAAGAGAGGGTTGATACGAGGGTTGTTTTTCCAGCTCCTTGGACGCCATTTAGACCTATTATGAATGGTTTCGTACTCGCATCATCGACCTTCCTTTCTTTCAGAAGAGAAAGAATGAAGGGTATGCAGTGCGGAGACTTGTCATCAACAATGGCGGGGTTTGAGGAAGAGGTAGGGTTGAGGGCATTTGCTGAAGTGGTACACATCTTGAAATGAACTTGAGGTTGCAGACGGAGAGGACGAGAGAAAAAGTAGGAATTAACTCCAGGCCATTTGTAGAGAGAAGAGCGAAGCGTCTTCATAAAGAGAGGACTCACATCTTGAGTAGGCTGAGCTTAGCTTCTCACTCGTACATCAATCGCAGCTGAAGGCTGTCGGTGTTTGCTCCACATCGGAGAATTGTTTCCCGGTGTTGATATGAGCCTTGTGGCCTCAGGCAACGAACAATTGACTTTGAGAAATCGAAATTCATTTCATTTTTGCAAGCATAATAGCTTATAAGATCAAACAAAACAGGATCAAAGACAAATGAGCTGGCTTGGCAAACTCAAAAATGACTCGACTGCTGAATATGTCGGATACATATTTGCGAAGGCGTTCTACGCGTGTGGTCCCAATACCGCAAATGCAAGCCGAAGCGCACTCTCGCACAACAGCGGAAGATGCATCATCTTTTGTACGACTCGTACAGCCTTCACATGGAAATGACATACTTTGTACTTCCATCAACAATACTCATCATCGCATCCTTCCAGCTGACGGTAGCAAACTCTCAGCCTTTTCTCTCCACGTGAACTCTTTTTACTCCCATCTCACTCGCTCTTCGCACTCATTCTAGCATGTGAATATCCCCTTACAGTGTTGTATGGGGCTAGGCTGGTGTGGGGTTGGGGTTTTGGGCGCTCCGACAGTGAATCCCGCTCGTCATGGGCCACTCCCAGAATGCCGAGGCATGCGAAGTGTAGAGCCGAATGATCAACCAGCCCTTTCGCCTACTTAACTTTCTGTCTTCCTCTTTACTCTGAATTCCTACT
The DNA here is from genome assembly GCA_014904845.1 of Acephala macrosclerotiorum. Lineage (NCBI taxonomy): Eukaryota > Fungi > Ascomycota > Leotiomycetes > Helotiales > Mollisiaceae > Acephala > Acephala macrosclerotiorum. The sequence goes on from MU119298.1 coordinate 103,372, forward strand.
CCTACCCTTCCTCCTTATTACACATTAGACAAGAATTGGTTTTCTTGAAACACGCAATTGAAGATGTCGGAATTACGATTCGATGGCCAGGTCGTGGTCGTTACTGGTGCCGGTGGTGGACTTGGCCGCGCATACTGTCTGGCATTTGCTGCAAGAGGAGCAAGTGTCGTTGTAAATGATCTTGGAGGATCGTTCAAGGGCGAGGGAAACTCGACAAAGGTATGCTTCTATCTGCATTGCCGTTCTCAACAGCTTCACATGCCAATATAAGCAAACTAACACCCCCTCTACACAGGCCGCAGACGTTGTCGTCGACGAAATCAAAGCCGCAGGCGGCAAAGCAGTAGCCAACTACGACAGCGTAACCAACGGCGACAAGATCATCCAAACTGCCATCGATAACTATGGCCGCATCGACGTCCTGCTCAATAACGCTGGTATTCTGCGGGATATCAGCTTCAAGAACATGAAGGATCAGGATTGGGATTTGATCATCGATGTCCATGTCAAGGGTTCATATAAGTGTGCTAGAGCTGCTTGGCCATATTTCAGGAAACAGAAGTATGGTCGGGTTATCAACACTGCGTCTGCAGCTGGTCTTTTTGGTAGTTTCGGACAATGCAATTACTCGGCTGCTAAGTTGGCTATGGTTGGATTCACGGAGACGCTGGCAAAGGAGGGCGCGAAGTATAACATTCATGCCAATGTTATTGCGCCAATTGGTAAGTTTTCGATGTCCGAAATGATTGGCAGATGCTAATGTGGTATAGCTGCCAGCAGAATGACCCAAACTGTTATGCCACCCGATGTCCTCGAAAACCTCAAGCCCGACTGGGTCGTCCCGCTCGTTGCCGTTCTGACACACAAGGATTGCACAGAGACTGGCTCAATCTACGAAGTTGGTGGTGGCCATATTGCAAAGCTCAGATGGGAGCGTTCAAGTGGTCTTCTGCTGAAGGCGGATGATACTTATACTCCAGGAGCTATTTTGAAGAAGTGGGACAAGGTCTCGGATTACTCGAATCCTGAGCACCCAACTGGTGTTGCGGACTTTATGGGCCTGTTGGAGAAATCCATGAAGATGGGTCCTAATGACAAGGGAGAGACTCTTGATTTCAAGGGCAAAGTTGCTTTGGTTACTGGTGGTGGTGCTGGGTGAGTTTTGAAAACCCAAGGCTGGGATAAAAGACTGACATTTCCCAGTATCGGCCGCGCCTACTGCTTAGCACTCGCCAAATACGGTGCTTCAGTCGTTGTCAACGATTTGATGGACCCTGACACTGTGGTCCAGGAGATCCAAAAGAACGGCGGCAAGGCAGTCGGTGTCAAGGCCTCTGCTGAAGATGGAGATGCAGTTGTGAAGGCTGCAATCGACGCTTTCGGCCGCATTGATATCGTTATCAACAATGCTGGTATCCTCCGAGACAAGGCATTCACCAACATGGATGACAAGCAGTGGGACCAAGTCATTGCTGTTCATCTCCGAGGAACATACAAGGTCTCGAAGGCTGCATGGCCGTACATGCTCAAGCAAAAGTATGGACGAATCGTGAACACCACCTCCACTTCCGGTATCTATGGTAACTTCGGACAAGCCAACTATGCCGCAGCCGTAAGTCCTTATTTTACAGAGTTCTAGATATCAGCTAATGCCCCCAGAAATGCGGTATCCTCGGTTTCTCCCGCGCCCTCGCCCGCGAAGGAGCAAAATACAACATCTACGTCAACACCATCGCCCCCAACGCCGGCACAGCCATGACCCGCACCATCCTCCCCGAAGAAATGGTCCAAGCCTTCAAACCTGACTACATAGCGCCTCTTGTTGTCGCTCTCTGCTCTGACAAAGTTCCCGAACCCGCAACCGGCAATCTCTACGAAGTCGGTTCTGGATGGCAAGGTCGAACCCGCTGGCAACGATCTGGCGGTCATGGTTTCCCTATCGATGAGAAATTGACTCCTGAAGCTGTTCTCTCTCAATGGAAGAAGATTAATGACTTTGATGATGGAAGGGCGGATCATCCTGAGGGTGGTCAAGATGGATTGAAGAGTATTCTGGCGAATTTTGAGAATAGGAAGGGTGGAAAGGGAAAGGGTGCGAGTAAGGTATGAGTTTGTCTTCTCGACCTCTCTTTTCTTGGATTCATGAAAAAACTCCGTTTGGCGAAGATTGTATATCTGTAGTTGTACTTACTCTTGGCAATGAATTCACGTTAACAAACTTTTGTGTGTAGAAGAGTGAACCATCATCTGAGAACGCCGAGATTCTGGCCAATATCGAGAAAGCGAAGAAGGCGGAGAATAAAGGGACGGAGCTCAAATATGAGGAGAAAGATGCTATTCTTTATAACCTTGGTGTTGGAGCTAAGAAGACTGATCTTCCTCTCGTTTTGTACGTCCCCTATCCCAACCCCCCTTTCCCATGCGCCCTTTCCATTTTCCAAATTTACACGAACTAATGCTATATCAGTGAGGGAGACGAAAATTTCCAAGTCCTCCCAACATTCGGCGTAATCCCCTTCTTCTCCACCGAAACCCCCTACCAATTCTCCGACATAGTCCCTAACTTCAGTCCCATGATGCTCCTTCACGGCGAACAGTACCTCGAAATCCTCTCCTACCCCATCCCCACTTCTGGTACCTTAATCTCCACGGCCAAACTCCTCGAAGTTGTTGATAAGGGCAATGCCGCTATTGTGAAATCTGGGATTACGACTGTTAATAAAGAGACGGGGAAACCACTATTCTACAACGAATCTACAGTATTTATCCGTGGATCCGGTGGCTTCGGAGGCGTCTCGAAACCCCAGGATCGCGGCGCAAGCACAGCAGCGAACAAACCTCCCTCCCGTCCCGCGGATTGGGTCTCAGAAGATAAAACGACGGAGGAACAAGCAGTCCTCTACCGTTTATCGGGAGATTATAACCCTCTTCACGTCGATCCGGCGTTTGCGAAGATGGGTGGATTCAAAGTCCCCATCCTCCACGGTTTGTGTTTCTTTGGCATCGCTGGAAAAGCCATCTACGCCAAATACGGAAAATTCAAGAACATCAAGGTGCGGTTTGCGGGGACTGTGCTTCCTGGACAGACCCTCGTCACAGAGACGTGGAAGGAGGGGAATAAAGTTATCTTCCAGACGAAGGTTAAGGAGACGGGGAAGTTGGCTATTGCGAGCGCGGCCGTGGAGTTGGTTGGTGATGGAAAGAACAAGTTGTGAAAGTATGAGAGACTGGGTTGAGAAGGGAAAATGGGGAGTAGATATGGGAGGATGGAAACGCTTTGAGAGAACAGTTTTCGCTTCGAACGCATTGTATGTTTAGCATTGGATTCGAGGATAGGATTACCTCGGTGGGTTTGCATGCTTTGGGGTTAGATGCAGAATGAAAAGCGTTATACACATTTGAAGAGACAAGGGAAGGTTGGATTGGAGACAGGAAAGCTGGTGGTCCGTGAAACAACTCAAAGGAGGCACTTACTAATCCTGAAAGATTATTTTGATCTTGCAGGCCAAACAATGGTATGGAAGTGAGAACGGTAACTGGCTTCTATGTATTTCTGTAGGTACCGCTTTGCATACGTACAAGTACAAAGATTGCCATGCCCGCAAAGACGACAATCGTATACAGAAAGCAAAGCACGTTCCGCCGTTCCCTCTGTCCTTTTTGGGCGCTGTAGGGTCATCCACCATTGTTCGACTTTGAGTGATGTAAATTTCAAGAAATATAGCTTTCAAATGATAGAAATTCCGAGTGATTTAAATTTCTCATCAGGAACATCTAATGCCTCCAGTCTACCTGCAGGTGGTATCGGTGTCGTCTCTCGTCACGTGCGTTCGTGTACAGGCGCAGGGGTCGCGTAGCAGATTGTTGTAGAGGCTCAATTGATACATACTACAGATGCTTGGGTGGTAATCGACAGAATTTGTGTTGTGGATGATAGTGAAGAAGACGTTCTCAACGCAAGATGAAGTCATGTGGCTGAATGATAACATGTCGCTGAATTTCTTCAAACTCTCAGACTGGCTAATCCCGAAGGTGATGGCGGCGGCGGATGGGAGGGTTCGTGTTGCCACGATAATCTAGCAAAGAAGGATGATTGTCTTGTCCAACAGATCGAAAGATATGTTACGCATCGAGGTACCTTGCCATTCAAGCGACCAGCAGTAGATGATCTACCAAACATGCATTACGGCCAACTTGTTCCATAGACGTGGGCTGAAGACAAATGTTGGGAACCTGGGCCTAATCATCCCTGATTGTTGGAGAAGTTCAGGCTGGGAGATCGGAGTACTTGATACTATCCACAGGATCTAGCTTGGTTTTGAGCTAATCCGAGAGTCTGCATATACGATATAGTAAGCGTAAATATCATTATATGCTAGGGAAGAATAATGCGTTTGCGAGTTTGCTTTAAACGAAAGGTTGTGAGCAGGCAGTCGAGGCGTGTCCGCTGGCTCCATATTATACATCCATAACTTGCGCAGGTCCTATGCTCAGACCGCTGGGGTGACCTCCCGCTCTCCATGAGTCGATGGCGGACTTGGAAACGAGCTCCAATGTCCCATTGGAAGTCAAGGACCGTAGAGGTGGAGCGGGGCGGGGTGGAGCGACAGGTGATATGCAATAAAATTTCTTTCTGACTCTAATTTTCTTGTCTCAACTCAATGTCAAGAACGTCGTCGACTTCGTTGGCATGCAACAAAATGCTGCAGCAATGTCGAAGTCGCAAGACTCGCAACCGAACATCGGGACCGAGACGCCTGAAGACGCGAACAGTTCGAGAAAAGAAGACTTGAGAGAAATGCACCCATCCGTGTATCCATTCGTTTTTCGCCTCGTTTCAAGCTTATCGCACAGGCGCGGCGCTTCACGCTAAATACACAGACCATTAACTCATCATCTATTTCCCAAACGCCTAGGCTAAAGGCCTCAATCCCGCCTTGTGTACTTGATATAAGGACGAACATGCGGCTTCATGGCAGACCGCCCGTTGAAGTCCACTTCCGGAGTCTCGTGGACTGGCTTGCCCGTCTTGTCCGTGAGTTCGTAGTCGAACATCGCTGTGAAGAAGGCAATGATCACATTGTTTTCTAGTTTTGCGAACTGTGTCTTGTCAGCAAGTGCAAGCGAACAATGGTAATCAAGGGGGAGGTAGTAGGTCTTACTCTCATCCCCAAACAAGGATGTCTCCCAACACCCCATCCCAACCACCCCAGCGGAACCTTTTTATCCTCCGCCCTCTCTGGTAAATACCTACTCGGATCCCACTGCGTCGGATTCGGATAGATCTTCGGATCAAGATGCACATCCCCCAAATGATAAGTCACAATCGCACCTGGATCAATCACCTCTCCATCCCCGACCGGAATCGCTTTACTGGTAACATTCATCCTAAATGCCGTTCCTAAAGCTTGAATTCTGATGCTGTCTTTCAAGCATAGATCGATGAGGGGAAATTCACTCTCCCATGCTCCGAAGGGTACTTCGGCGAGTTGGTCGATGAGAGGTGCGGAAGGGTTGGTAGTGTATTTTGCTGCTACTGTCTTTACTTCTTCGAGGACTTTGGAGCGCCAGTGAGAGTCGTTTGCGAGGTAGGTTAATATCCAAGCTGCGTTGACACCGCTGTTCAACAACCCAGCGAAGAGCGCACCGATGATGAATTCGATGATGCGGGTGATGGAGTCGCCTTGATCGATTAGGTATTGGAGGGGATCATCTCCTTTGACGCCGGTCTTCTTGCGCTCTTTGACAATCTTGTTGACGATCATGTAGAGTTTGCTGGCTGCGTAGGTACGCTTGATCACTGCAGGCGAGGGGATCCAGGGGTACATGAGCGCAATGGGCGTTGCGGAACTGTCGATACTCTCGTAGTAGCGAATTGTTTTCGCGAGGAGCTCTTGGTCATCAGCAATGTCGTCACAGCCTACCATTCTCATTGTGAGTTGGTAGATAATCATGTAGATGCTTTCAAATGGATCCGTGATGCCACTTGGGTTTTGATCGAGTTCATCGATACGGAAGCGGGTATCTTTCAACAGCTTGGGAAGATCTGGCAAGTGTCAGTATGATGACACGAGCAAGAGGGGAAGAATATCTACTTCGACCGAAGTTCGCACTGGAGATCATGTGCGTTATGCGCTTGATGAAAAATCCTCCTGGTCCCGCGAAATTTTGATTAACCTCATTAGCTTCAGCAGGTATGGTCTTCACCGAATTTGGTGACTGTCCAAATAGAATAGCATACCTTTATCGCAGTCAGCTTTTATCCCCACCTAATACCAAACTTGGGCAACATACCCTTCAGCAAACCCTAAATCTCTACTCTGGAAAAAAGTCTGGCGAGCTTTCTCACCCGTCAACCCAATCACTGGATGCTTGCCCACAAAAAAGCTAAAGTTTCCAGACGGGGTCTGTGCTTTCGCATGCTGGAAGAAATCCCATCTCGCAGTGAAGAATCGCAGAGCTCCGAATATAGGGTAGCCTTCTTTCAGTTGTTTTGGAGCTTTAGAGCTGAATCGGTAGCTGGTTGAAGACCAGAAGGTGCACGTTCCGACGAGGAGGAGAATGATGATTGTTGAGACCGTTGAAGCTGACAGAGTGGGTAAATCCTGGAATATGGAAATCATCTTCGCGGTTTATCCAGGACGTACTTCATGAACTCATCGACGACGCTGAGAGAAGATGCAACCAAAATATCAAAATGACCAGCAGTGTAACGATATGTTACAAAGGAAGAACGTAACCACAAAATCGACAGATAGGAAAATGAGATGCGAGGAAGTGAGGGTTCGCGATCACAACTAAGCTGCTCACTATCTCCCTAGTCTTGTCAGCAATCAACTTGGTGTCAGCTCGTTTCAGTCGCTTATGGTGCGGGACCAGGAAACCCTATCAGGATCTACACTATTTGAGAGGACCTGGGTACGTGCACAAACCATTTCGGACACTGGATTCTATAATTGGTGCCCTCGGATAGTAGTGGTCCTGTCAAAGTAAAGCTTGAATTTCTCAATATATGTGGAGATGGACCATCATCATTGGTGATGACTTACGGATACGCGTACTCCCTACAGGCCCTATTAAATGTTAATGCCCCCCAGTGTTTAACTAGATATAGTAAAACATCGCGATCTCGAACAGGTGATTGGTCTAGCCACCCCTTGGAGACCCTCAGAATTAACATTTAAAAGGCCCCGTGGGTAGTACGGAAGAGAGAATTCGCTTGGCAGCAGCTCGCGTGGATCAATTAGGGTTGCGCCACTTCAACTTTAAAATGCCGTCGGGATTGGGGTCCAATCAGGAGCCTCACTTCGGCGGAAGTTCTTAGATCAGACGGGATCAGACGGGTGAAGAACGTTGTTCGTATCAGCCAACCAAAACGACTGGAGTTGATGTGACGTCGAGAAAATGTCCATCACGTAAGTCTCATGGGGAACCGGACCGAAAGTTCGGAAAAAAGTACATCCTAGAACTCACCGTATTTCTCAGCACCATGAAGCCCGATCGATCCACTTCAACACCTCCGTATTTTATCAGTAAGCACGGCCCGCAACACATACCCTTCGTCAAGAATGCTGGCTCTCATTCCTCAAGCCCGTCTCAAAGCAACTCTGCAGAAGAAATTCTTCTGCTTGACAAACCACCGATTCTCAGTCACCAGCGGCTCGTCGGGGTCAACCAACGCAAAATTAAAGTTCCTGATCAACTCAGGAACCACGAGTGAGATCTCCATGAGGCTAATGTTCTTCCCAAGGCAAGTCCGGGAGCCTAAGCCGAACTAGGAGTACATCAGCATTAATTCCGAAGACGAAGTTCCCACGTCCAACCTCAAGAGTGGAAAATGCTTACACTCATGAAATACCTCCCCATATAAGAGCTCTGCTCGGAATTCTCTAACCAGCGTTCTGGCCGAAAGGTGCCGGCATCGCTCCCGAACACGGATGTGTTGTTGTGTGCTACCCATGCATTGACGCCGACGATTGTGCCTCCGGGGAAGAATCGTCCTGCAATCGTTGCGCCTTGCTCTGGGACGACTCGAGCTAAAGGAAGACCCGTTGCTGGATGCATGCGAAGACCTTCTTTGATACATGCTTGGAGGTATGGAAGAGATTGTGTCTCAGCGAAGGTTGGCGGTGATGAGAGCTTGTTGGATGTGATAGCTTGGTCGATTTCCTCTGTGAGCTGGAGATTCTAGAATCAGCTTGACTTTCTCATCTCCATCTGCGAGGATGGAATCCTCAGACACACCTTGGACATGGCCACCGGTGTCTTGATCAAGTGATAAAATATCCCAGCCAAACTAATAGACGTCGTATCGGATCCAGCTCCAATATTCGCCATGCAGGTCCCGAACACCGCCGACATGGGGAATTCCTGAGGTCTCTCATTATGCATGCGTAGTGCCTTTGTCAAGAAGTCTTGCTCTGATCCTTCTTCCAGCTTGTTCAATTTGAGCTGATCCAATCGCTCCGTGATTTGCTTGGAAGTGAAATCTCGAAGTGCTGACGCTCCCGAGCTTCCTAGCTTTTGAAATATGTGGTACAGGAATGGATGAAACTCGGAGAAGATACCAACGTGAGTGAGGTATTGGAGATAGGCGTGTAGTGCGGCGAGGAGACCCCATTTATCTTTTCCTTCATCGAGAAATCCAAATCGTTTGTTCAGCTGCTTTTGGTCAGTGTGGTTGTGCAGATAGCATGAGTGCATCTTGCCGTTATAAGTCCAATAGTGTCGAAAGCAAAGCATTGGAACCAGTGTTGCAGGTCAATAGGTTGGTCGATTTGCGATCTTGCTGACTGCGAGAATTTTTCCACTAAAATGCTGCTGCACTCGTGTACTTGAGGCTCCATGAAGGTAAGATTGGTCATGGAATAAAGCGCGGCAACCTTTCTGCGATTCTGTGAGTGTGTCTTGGGGTCTCGGTCGGTGAAGAGGCCTTGGGTATGCGGATCGGGACCGCCACTGGCGAAGTACCAAGGTGCCTAGTGGAAGAAGATTAATTCAATATACGAAAGGAATTTGGAACTCAAGATAGAGTTTGTCACCTTGATGAATCCTACTCCATGGCTATATATAATTTTTACTGCCTCCGCATCGTCGATGGAGTATTCATTCGGCGCGATGCGGACGATTGGACCTGAACCATTTGTCAATCAATAGACGTCTTTGAAGGATTTGGGACAGAGAAGAGTACACAGACGTATCCGTACCATGTTTCTTGTGAAGTGCAATATTGGCCTGCTCGAAATCCCCATTCCAGACGCTCTTGAGATACCATAGGCGAGAGAACCTTGCTAGGAGAGGACCCTGTACAGATCTTAAGGGAGAAATAACCGCAGGAATGGCATAGTAGAAAACAAAGACCAGAAGGAGGAAGTAAGCCGCCGCGATCAGAGTTATAGAGCCGACGATGGAATCTCGAAGAGACATGGTGCAAAGACGAAGAAGTCTAGATGAAATAAGACTGGTAAATATCAGGAGTGAAGGTTTTTACATTGCTATCCAATGAAGAAGGGAGTTGAGATATAGCACGACCGAAGGCTTCGGGATAGTAAACCCGATCACTAGACCAGAGATGCTATGAAGAGTGAAGTACCGGGGGGAATTGGGAACTCGGGGTGGCAGAATGTGGGGTAACCCCGCAATGTGGGGCCCGGCTGTTACAAGTCTCTTCGACGTCTGCTTCTGAAGGGGTGAACTGGTTTGCTTTCGCAAAGAGGTCGTGTTTGCTTCCTTGGGGAACTTGAGTTTCAGTCGCGAAGAAGTAGAGAGGGCAAGGGCGGAGCAAATCTTACTGTTGATGCCTGAGGCAGTGAGGCTGCTAGGAGAATACAAACGGAAAACAAGGCGAGCATGAAACTCGTCGCAGCGCACGATCCTGTACAATTTACAATAAAAGCCTCAAAACTGATTTGTGTCATATCTCGCACAAAAAGGCCTCTAAACCGCCTTTGTCTTCATGAGTCCCATCTCCCTCATCTAGAGCGTCGAACTCATCCCTGGAACGCTAAAACGTCAGTCCCTTGGATGCGTCACTCACTGATTGGACGACATCGATCTCTGCCCCGCAAAAACTTTTTCAATCAATATAGATTTAAATAAGCAAATTTTGATCTACATCGTCTATTGGCTCACGAGTCAAAAGTATTTCAAGGCTCAATGGTCTAGTGGTATGATTGTCGCTTCGGGTTTAATCGCCCTCTCTTTGATGAGAGAAGTTTGTGACAGGTCCCGGGTTCAAATCCCGGTTGAGCCCGTGCATCATCTTTTGGTTCCTTTTAATATTTTGCCTTAAAAAAAAATTACTTGTGGATGTTTTACTTTCCCCCTCTTTTTTGCAGGATTAGATTTTTATTTCCTGTGTTGTGAGCGGTAAATTCTAGCCTGTACTTTTGGTGCGCTCGGTACTTATGAGTTAAGCGAGGTACCGGATGCCGGCTGGGTCATAGCCTTTGTTACTTCCTCTTTTGTCTCCATATGTGCCTTCCGTTCAAGCATTCATCCTGTACTTGCAATACAATGTCTTTGTTTTCCTGATACAAACTACTATTATTGCCCCGTTGTAGATTCCTTTTTCATACAATGGCCCGGTAAGTTTCCGCTCATGTTCCGCCCCGCTGCTAGTCCCGCACTTCCGCTGAATTCTTCACGATGTCCTCCGGGAACTCAAACATCACAACGACAAGTGCCTAGAATTCTTCCTCTAGCCCCCAGGGATATTGAATACAATCTGGCCCCAGATCTGTAGAATATTGAGATCGATGCTTTACAAAGACGAGGTGGTTACAAGTTTTCAGCTACTACAGCTATTGATATTATGTTTTTCTTCCAAAGTTACGAATTTCCCAATCTTCCCGATAAGAGGGTGATTTTATATGGAATTACATTGAAGAGGGTAGGGCCCACTAATAAAGATACTCCTTATAAGATTGCGAATTTCCATAAGTCCGTTACAAATTAAATCATCTCCTACCATCTCGCCAACACAAAATCCTTCATTTCAAAGCCTCCGTAACATTAGGCAACAGCCCCTCCACAAATCTCCAAATCAAACTCGAATCATGCGTATGCCAAGTCGCACTAACCCACCACGTCCTCCTCTTCCCCTGCAACCCATATAACCTCCCATAAAACCCATCCCTTATATCGTCCGCGTGCACTTGCAACATGAACGGTTTATGATTACTAGTAACCACAAACTCTGGATTCGAAGCCCCTTTCCCTGGAAACTGCACATTCTTTATTTGGGAGATGATTGAGGATTCGATTTCGGCATCCGTGGTATCGGGATTGGTGGCGAGGTAGAATGCTATTTGGAGGTTGGGGCTGCGGGTTTGTTCGATGGAGTAGAGAGAGGGGGGAGAGGGGACCGAGAATTCGAGGGAGGGGTCGAGGGCTTGGAGGGAGGTGTTGGAGGGTATGCCAGTGTTCTTTAGGATGCTAGTAAAGTACTGCGTGTATTTGAATTTGCTGAAAAGATGCTTCTCACTGTCTGCCAAGTCGAAGGGCGCGAGATTCGAGAGCGTGGGTTGAATCGCGACGATGAGCTGGGAAGATTTGATGAGCGTGAGCTTTGTGCCTTGTTTGATGACTATCAAGACACTGTCGTGGGACCGTTCGACGTTGAGAATTGTGCTATTGTAGAAGACATCTGGGCCTAGCACTGCCTGAGCGGAGAGGTAGAGCAGGCTGTTGTCATGTAGAGCTGTGGTCAGGAAGCCTGTTTGCAAGTCTGATATGTCGTCTAGTCCGAAAGATTTGAGAAAGTAGAGTGCAGGTGTTTTCCTCTGGTCGCCCACGCCTTGTGTAAATGTCCAAGCGAAGGGCATCAGCGCACTAAGATTATACTTCTTGGCGAAGTCGATGAATGTGAGTAGCAGATCTTCTGGTACTGGATCTGGGAGGTCGAAGCCATAATCCAGATAGGGATATTTCGCAACCTGCTGGGCGTATGCACCGAGAGCTCCTACAAAATCTCCTGCGGAAGGTGTGACGAGCTTACCGGTTAGAAAATCTGCAAACCTTGGGTCGTGGTTAGCATATTAGCAACGCGATAACCACACTTCAACTTACTCGTCTGTTACACCTGGCACGGCACTTAATGTCGTCGATGATACATTGAGTCGAGCAAAGTATTTTGTGACCACGTCGAAATGGTGAAATACCTCAACACCGTAGTCGATAGGAATTCCGGTAGCTGGGTCAATATATGTTTGAGTATGCCCTCCAAGTCGACCAAGCTGTTCAATCACAGCCACACTCTTTCCGGCATCTTGAAGCTGAATTGCAGAATACGTTCCAGAAGACCCACCCCCAATGATGCTCACATCCTTCGTGATGATCTGGTCGACATTGTATTTGTGGCCATTAACTTTACATGATGTTGGCGCTGCAGAAACGAAGAAGGCCGTTGCACTCAGCGCTATGAAAGGAAGCAGCAAGGCGAGCATATTTCGACTTTGAAGAAGCAATACAAGAGTAGGAGTAAGAGATATCTTAGAGAAAGTTGTGTCAGCGTTCGAGATGCCCGCCAACTAGGCAGCTCGCTCTTCTTAACGGAAGTGGAAACTAGGAGTCTGCAAGGGACGCTGCATGACTACATCATCCATTAATTCGAGGCTTATCAGAACGAATGCGGTCGACGCAACTCCTTGCGCGAAGGATAAGAGAAAAGCCCGAAAGGAGAAGACTATGAACGAGATGGGTTCCCCCATGTGCCACTCGAGTCTAAGTCCAATCACAATTCCCGTGCTTCAGACGTGGCCGGAACATTGTTCCTTTTGTTCGCTTAGGATGCCAGCTCGACACGTGGTTGATGCTCATGGAATTTCCCACGGGTTCAGCCCTGAGAACTGAGCCTGGATGCAGAAACACGTGGCCGACATGAAGCATCAGTGACGCAAGCGAGAGTACGAGGAAAACATGCACGACTCCCACAGGGAATTGGGCATTAAGTACGAGAGATTTGGGATGAGATAGAGGGACACTAGGTTATTTCCTCTCCCTCAGGCCCAAACATGGGAACTTCGACTATTATCACACGAGGTTCAAACATAACAAACACGTCCGGTGCAGTATATGCCCGGACGGGCCCACGATAATAACACGATACTTTATTACTTGGGTCGCTGCAAAGAAAAAGGTAGACGTGAGGATTATTGAGGGAAGGGACGATTTACCCCTCTTTTGGTTACCCTAGTATATCGGGAATAAATAACGCAAAACTATTATAGATAAGAAGAGGTATTTCTTCGCAGACCCAAATAGTATAAATGTCACTTGTTTCCATAAGCGCTTCTTTAGTGAGAAGCGGCTCGAGACCGCAAGCACAAGAAAACAAGTTATCTGGGACGGCCAGATCGCGCCACTAAACATACTGAATCGTGACTAAGTAAACAGCACGAGGGGAAACTGTCGAAGTAAGGACGTAGGCGCTAGTCGGCAAGAAGGGGAGCAAGGGAGCTGTAGGTTGAATATTTCCATTTCGTATCGGAAGCCTAGGGGTCAAACCCTAGGATAGTCCAATTGCCTAACGGCAGCCGTGGACTATAAACAAATCATCATCATCATCAGCCCTGAGAACTGCCAACACTTCATTAGACTGTGAACGCCACATCACTTGAGAATCTGAACCATCGCCTGTGATCGTAGAAGCAACTACGCATGCATCAGATTGAGCCGAAGGTGAGGATCTCCCCTCCGGACGTCCGTTCTAGCCACGAATAGGCTTAGAAGCAAGCTTTCGGAATTAAGCATCTCGACCCCAGGTCTCAACGCCTCTGGTTTTTGGGGGGGATCAGTATCATCAGACACTCCCCACTCTCCAGGACACGGGGATTTCCAGCGCTTCGGCGGACAGAACAGAGTTACCGAAGTTACTGAACCTCCAGACATCGTAAGAAGTATACCATTCGTATCTGGTGTGGCCAAGAGTCGAGCAAGGTCTGCCGAATTGCTCGAGAACCGTCGTAAGAAATAGTTGAATCGAAATACTCGTCGCCTGTGCTTGCGAATAGATTCGTGTTGCTCCCACCCAAGTATCTCGAAACCGCGGCAGCTATATTCTTCTCCTAGAGGGCTTTTACCTGTACCCATCCCTTCTCGTCGCATATTTGGTCCAGCCTCCATCGCGCTTAGCCCACACGGTAGAGGTTGCTCAATCCCTTTACCTCGAAGGTTCGCCGACTAAAGGTTCAAAATGATGGCCAATGTAGCATCGATTGCGAGCGCAGGCAAGACTCAATCGAATTCGTCTTCGTGAAGATCAAGGGATCAACGACGAGAACAGCAGGGGATTTCCGGACCCAATGCTCTTCATGAGTATCTTCTGAGGTTTATGCATGATTAAACTCTGAGTTTTGGACCCTTGCCGGTCTTCGTGCTTGTTGACGTTGGTGTATTCGCGATGAAGAAATGCTCACGAGTCGGCTCCGAAGTAAGTTGTGCTGCAGCGATTTCAGCCTTGTGCTCGGCTGAAACTCCCCACAATCATCGTCGCGGGTGGTAGCCTACATTCGGACAACACCACACAAAGGAATGCTGATACCCTCATCCCTTGCTTCTAGTCTTTCTCGGTCCTAGAGCCTATATCACACCATCGCGATGTTGAAGCGAAAGTTCTCCGCCATTGACGAGGAAGAGGACAGAGCCAGGATGGCTAGAGCTCAAGGTAAATTGATTGCGCCTCTAGACATTGGGATGGAGCAACAAGCATGCTGACTTCCTTACTTGCAGCAACTAGTTATGATGACGATGCCCCATTCTTCTCCAGCCAGATCAGTTATGGGACACTCCCAGCTCTCTTCAGCCCTGCTGAAGAAGACGGAGACGAAGCTGCAAATAGTGCCAGAGACTCCGAGTTCGAGGTAGAAGAGGAAGAATATGTTATTCCTTACACGATGCGCAAATACATTACGACGGAAGAATGTGCCGAATGGACTCAATTGATTCATATCCGAGCTATGCACAAAGGAAAGGAAATTGGCAGAGCGGATGGACGTTACATTGATCGAGACCAGATAAGGGAATACTTCTACGAAGCTATGGACGAGCCCTCTGGAGATACGTTGGAGCTAGCGACGGAGTTATTCGATTCTAGGGGCAGATTGAAGTCTGAGCTCAGAGCTGGAGAAGGGTCGGGCATCTGGGGAAATGAGATGAACACGGGAGGATTTCTGTTCCTGCAGACTATCGAGGTTGGAAAAGAGTGGCAGAAAAGGGGGATTGGAAGAGATCTTGTCGAGGCTTTCATGCAGAAAGGCCAGAATTGGAAGCCAGACGTGCAATTCGTATTCGCCAAGCCTGGGCAACTCAACGCAGCAGACACTCGATATGAGCAAGAGAGTATGACGAGGAGAGAAGTCATTGCGGCTATCGTAGTGGCTCGAAAGACGGCGACCGCATTTTGGCGTGCAATTGGGTATCGTCGCATTGCAGCCTCGGATTGGTTTGCCACTGCCTTTGATCCTCTCCACCCTGTGCACCAGCTTGCTATTGAAGATGACTACGATATAAAAGATGACGCCGTACTTGATAGAGGTCAAGAGCGTGAGCGAGATTTCGACGAACGACTTGGTTTGGTGAACGGGGCTTTGGCGCAGCACGAAGCTATGCTGAAGTCTCTATACCAGAATAGCGTGGGTGGCGAAGACGATCCATCCGATAGTGAAGAGGAAGAAGTCGATGAGGACGAAGTCGGGGACGAGCGGCCCATTCCAGCGGAGCGCGAGGAGCTTCGACTTCGTGTCGCGCTCGTGACACTTCCAGACGATCAGTGCCTAGAACTGTGGAAGATGCCTGCTCGTTCACAAGCACTGCTGGAAGAGGATACCAATGGAAACAACATACTCCATATTGCTGCGATGGCCTGCAAACCCCAGAGTCTAAGTTTCATATTTGGAGACGTCCTCACCGCTAATATGAAGGCAAGATTCATCTCAGCCGCTAATAACCATGGCGAAACCCCTCTCACCATACTCACAGAAGAGATAGCACGGGGCAGGGATTTTGAGTCTGGTCCCTTCCATGAAAAAGGCCGTGCTGCTCAGGAATGCCTCGGCATCTGGAGAAAGCAGCAACAGAATGCAGGTATCTGGTAAGTTGTTTCTGTTATCTTGTTTCAATTTCAGAGCCCACTGAGGTAACGGCGGTATTCTGGAAAGATACCTCTTGGAACGTATCCGAAGTACCTCCATACTTCTTCATTGGTTCAATCACAGTATCTCTTTTCTCAAACTGCATCTCCAGCACTCACATCTTGCATAGCACCTGTGGTGAATGTCTCGAAGGCTTTCTTTCACCGCGAATGAAGTTCGCCCTCAAGTTGAAAGGTGACCTCATCTACGACATGATGCAAGAGGGAATTGATGGAAGTATTGAGTGGCCTGACACTTGGTTAACCCTCGCCGACGCCAATATACGAGAACACCTTGGTAGGGATATAGAATTGCGTCATGCGTTTGCCAATGTGTTCCGCAATGTGGCGATCTGTCTGGAAAAGGGAATAGTTCCATATGCTTCGAACCTTGTTTCCGAGGGGAAATTTTCTCAACAGTTTCCAACATCTTATTTCTCTGATGCTGGGGGCAAGGTCGAAAGGGTACTGGGCCAATGCTTAGGATACGCTCGGGACGAGGAGGGTGATGGGAGCCATTATGACACGTTCCAGGAAGAGATCGATCAGCTTCCCGAGTGCCTTTATGATGGACATTTTGGGCTAGTTGCCGCCTTGTGTGGTATCCGCCAGGGAGATCTTAATAAGTATGATTAACCTAGGAAACTTCTGGTGTATAATACTGAAAGCTTGATTCATTGATCACTACATACACACTTTCGCGCATTAGTTAGGTTATACTGCTGCAAAATATGTCAGGGAGCATGTTCGCCAACACCAGCTGCAATGCTTACCGCTTCAATTGTCAGTCAGAAGTGAGGTGCTAGGAATCTTTTCCCCGTTTGTTGATTGTCAAATCCCGTTTCAAAGAATGGAAAATGGTCGGGTGTTTCTAGTGTAGAGAGAGTGTTTCAAGTTCCAGATGCTATTTATTCACCCAGGGTGCTCAAATTGAGAGACTTATGCTGCAAGCTCAGGTTGTGGTGAAAACAAACATATGAGGCATGAGGAAATGAAACGGTTGACGGCGGAAAGATCAATTGATAACAGATAGTCAATTGACGGCTAGAAGGAACTTCCTCAAGCCGCTACCGGGCGCAAAGACTGTAACTCAGAGCAGGGAATCTTCGATACTGTTGGCTCGTAAAGACTGCTCATTGGTCAACAGCCTCCTGACTGCCAAATCGAAGCCTACCTTAATTATTTCGGTGCTGAAACAATGAGCCAAAGACGCCGTTTTATAACTCTTTCTAACCTCAGAAATCACTACCTAATCACGCGACTTCCACCCACGCCCGACCTCCCAAACAACCGTGACTCATCCATCTCCCATTCTTTGACATCTCAGCCTCGTCCCCAGCATCCCCGCAGATATAAAATGATCTTTTGTTTTGAATAAGTAATGCAATGACGAAAACCGGCTGCTGAGAAGGCCCGAGGAAGGAGAGGACGAAGACGAAGACGAAGACGACGGGTGTAAGTGGTGTCCATTGTGTCGAAGTCGTGAAAGATGCTGGATGTGAGACTGACATTCTGCAAAGGAGGATAGCTTACTATTTTTGCATGCGCTGATATAAACGGCTGTCAACATATTGTAAACATTCGTCTGGTGGGGCTGGGCGGCGGATGTTAAGTGTTTTCATGTGTTTCGTCTTGTGATGGCTAGTGGTTGTTAAAGTGATTTGGACATTCACCTTGGTAGAATGTGCGACTGTCAAGAGCCTTGCTGTAATCGTCTGGTCGTGAAAAACGATTGTCAACAAAGCTCAGACATTAGTCCGAGGAGAATGTACGGCTGCCAATAGCAATCCTCTACTCATCCAGTCATGAATAATGGCCGTCAACTTTACTTAGAACTGTCAAAACGTAAAGTGCTCGGTCGAGATACTTCCCAAAGTCTTAAATGCACCACGTCATTAACGAGACCCAGATGGAAATAAAGGCCCTAGGGAACGAAACGTTGTGGCAGCTACAACAAGTGTTGCGGATGAATTAATGATCGAAGCGCTTGGGAGCCCAGTGCTGCGAGAGTTCTTGTATTCACACCAAAACACCTTCGGCTAGCATACCTATAACGTGACTTGAAGAGACTCTACAATATCCCTCATTGTTTTGTACACTTTGGCCTCCCAAAAGTCCGATTCAGACTCCGATATCCATACTGCATGAGACTCGTAATTCGTATCCCATAAATCTCACAAAGCAAGTTCATCCTCACTGTCACTATTCTCAACCACCAGCGGCATTGACCTAGCCTCTCCCCGATCCCTCACATCTTCCGGCTCAACGGTAGGTATATCCGCCATATCTTCTCCATCAAATCGGCCTACTTCCCCCAATATCTCATTCTCATGTCTCAGCGAGTATCGTGGGCCTACATCAGCAAGTTCATCCAACTCCTCATCTTTCTCGAATTCTTCTTTTTCTTCTTCAGCGTCGGGGCCGAGCACGTCTTCGCTGCCTTGCCATTGGGGTGGTGGTGGGGGGAGTTCTTCTTCGTCTTCTTCGGCCCAGCCATAGTCTTCGTCATCTTCGTCGCTGTCGGGGATTTCGAAGTCTGTGTCTGCGAGTTTGCGTTTTTGTGGAGGGGGGAGGGTGGGTAATGTTTGTGATGCTTCGGGGTGGGTGTGAGCATGTGATAGAGGATGTGGTGAGCGTTTGGTTGGTGAGGCGAAGGTTGAAGTTGATATGGGGTTGATGGGGAGAGTCACGGGGACCAGTCCGGATTGTTGGATACTGAATGATACTATTCGAGGCCTGCTTTCGGGGATAAGTACACCTTCCGCTTTGATAACTTGTGCTAGTCGAATGTCTTGGATGGTATTTTTGTCTTCGTCATCCCTGCACTAGGGGTCAGTACAACTCTTCAATACACCACAGCGAGTAGAGACAGTGTCCTGAGGTGGCTGGGACATCCAAAACTCAATATTCTGGAACTGTGGAAGGTGACTCACCAGCCCCAATCTCTAAAAAGGGCTATTCTGCATCCAAGACCTTGTTCCCAAGCTGTCGTATTGATGGACGGGACTAGGCCAGCGCCAGCTCCCGGTCGCATCTTCGTCACACACTGGGACATTATGACGATGGCTATGTTCCGTGTTGCTGCCACCTTCT
This sequence comes from Acephala macrosclerotiorum, assembly GCA_014904845.1. NCBI lineage: Eukaryota > Fungi > Ascomycota > Leotiomycetes > Helotiales > Mollisiaceae > Acephala > Acephala macrosclerotiorum. The sequence continues at coordinate 122,594 of MU119298.1, forward strand.
GAAGAGTGCTTGTAAGATACTTCAGTATGTCGAATTTGCGTGCGGAAGGATTTGGTGCTGGAAATCTGTAAGCTATGAATTGGTTGTGAATGGTTTCGCTTACCACCAGGCTTCCTGGGAGTGGCATTCGAGTCGGCATTCTTAGGGAACGCGCAGGCTATGAGTGTAGAGAAAGAGTCGATTATAATGAGACTGGTGTTCTCTGGTGGGTTAGTTGGTGTTGGTTGAGAGAAGAGTGCGATGAAGTGGGCTAAGGTTGGAGTTGAGAAGTGGGTGAGCTTCTCAACTAAAGAATGTAGAACCTCTCGCTCTTGTGTTGATGGAGGACTGGTTGATGCAGATGAGGGTAGAATCTGCGCTAGACGACGTCCGGAAATTGGATGTGAGGCATCTAAAACAGTCAGCATGCCTCTCAATATGGGAGGGTATGAAGAACATAAAGCGATGTTCGGTGTTTTGCAACTGGGGATGGAAGTGATGAAGTCTGACTGAAGCTTGACGATGATAACTGACCTACCCAGACAACACCTTCGCCAGCATTCAAGGTACTAGCAGCCAACTGCATTCTGTACACACTATCAGCAAGTTCCAATCGAAGAGATTGAGAAGACTCGCCCTAAAGCAGTCTTGCCAACACCAGGCGGTCCATAGATCTCAGTTAACTTCCCACGTGACACGCCTCCATATAATGGTTCCGCATCGCTAGTCATAGGCTCCCGATTCTGTAGTGCGCGATCGAGGAGAGGTAGACCTGTTGAGATACATCGCGTTGGTGATGAATTGAGGTCTAGCAGAGCTTGTGCTGCTGAGACTGTTGGCATGCGATCTAGAATGGGTTCAGCTATGATTTTTTGTGGGGACGGAGGCCTTGCGTGGAGACGAGGAAGAGAAGTTAGAGATTCCCGGTCCATGTATCGAGTTGTAGTCCATGTTTGTTTGACATGGTGATGGTTACAAGTCGTCCAGATTGGGAAGACGCGTCTATCGCGTTTGCGGAGGAGCACATCGGCACGTGCTCTCGGCAAACTTACCCTGATTTCTTTTTGTTTACATCTTCAAACTTTCATCCATCTCAAAATCTTCTCAACTCACGTCCAACGATCCGGAAATTATGATAAGAACTCGAACCATCTGCCATCGCGCGAGTGAACTCGTCGTTAAGAATTGCTCGAACCCCTCGTATCATCGTATCTTTCAAATAAGCATCCATCGGCAGGGCAATTCTCATATCAGTCATCACAACGCAGCTTCTTCAGCAGGGGCTGGCCAGCCTTCTAGATCGCAACAGCTACAAAAGATAAAAAAAGTTATTGGGTACAGGCCGCACCGGACTCCTGGGCCATGAAAATGGCTCCGGGTGGTCCCACTATCAAGCTCAAGATAGCGCTTCTCCTGCCCAGCAATCAGAGCATCAGAAGGGCTGAGATAGGTGTGATAGCCATCTTCATATCTCTCTCTACTTTTTGGCTCTGCTGAGTCTACTTCCCCTTTTCCCCTCTTGCTCTACAATCATAAGATCTTCAGGAACGAGAAGACTTGTTTCGAATACTGCCAAACAAAGTTCCCAACTCAACTCGAAACTCCAAGCACTGGATTAGGGGCGCCACTCCCGCGATACGATCCTCGCTTCGCCGTCAATTGGTCGCAAACAACTGATGATTGGCAGACATTAAAACATTCCTGCCAAGGTTTTGTGGGTATGACGCTGCATGGTAAATTGACCCCGGCCATGGAGATCCCCATGGCTGCTACTTTGGGAAACTTCGGACGAGCTAGAAATACTTTGCGACTCCCCTCTTCTTAGTTATCCAGAGCCTCACGTCAGCCACTATAAATCTTCAATCTGCGAGTATGTTCATACAACGATAACAGCATGGGATACTTTTGGAAAGCGCTTGCCATGCTGCTACCGGCAGCACAGATAGCTGGCGCGGTCGGCTTGAATGTTTCTGATCAAGGTTGGATCTCAGGCTTCCTTGCACCTGTACTTTGCTGATCGACATACAGCTTCCATTCAAAATGCTGCGAGTACAGTTGCATATGGCATGATGAAATATTACACCGGAAACATTTCGAATACACCATCGACAGTCGGAGTCCTGCCAGGTCCGTATTACTGGTGGGAAGCTGGTGCAATGTGGGGTGCCCTTCTTGATTATTACCATTATACTGGCGACGATACATACAACAATGTTACAACTCAGGCGCTCTACAGCCAGGTGGGACCGGATTGGGATTATATGGTGCCTTTACATCAGAAGGATGAAGGGAACGACGACCAAGCATTCTGGGGCTTTGCCACAATGTCTGCTGCAGAGAAGGACTATCCACAACCGACAATTGGGAACTATTCTTGGGTACAGCTCACCGAGAATCTCTGGAATACACAAATTAGACGATGGGACAACACTTCATGCAATGGAGGACTGAAATGGCAGGTTTTTACCTTCAATAATGGATACGACTACAAGAACTCTGTTTCGAATGGAGCATTTTTCCAACTCTCTGCACGACTCGCTCGATTTACTGGGAATCAGACGTACATTGAGTGGGCGGAAAAGTCCTATAATTGGTCGGTGGCTGTGGGCCTTATCACCCCAGATTACCATGTCTTCGACGGCACAGACGATCTGAAGAACTGCAGTTCTCAGAATCAGATTCTGTGGACTTACAACGCTGGAATATACCTTTACGGATCTGCAATTCTTTACAACTACACCAACGGCTCAGCACTCTGGCAGCAACGCACCGAAGGCTTCTTGAACGCGACAGCCAACTTCTTCTCCGCATACGACAACGCCACGGACATCATGTATGAAGCAGCTTGCGAAACAGCCTACACATGCGATAACGATCAATATTCATTCAAAGGTTACCTCTCCCGTTTCATGTGGGCAACTACCCAAATGGCCTCGTTCACCACCAACGCCGTCACCACACTTCTCACTGCATCTTCACTGGCTGCAGCTCAAGCTTGCTCTGGAGGCATAGATAGCGCCATTTGTGGAACAAGATGGTATGTAGGCGGATGGGACGGCACATTTGGCGTTGGCCAACAGATGAGCGCCTTGGAAACAATCCAAGGTCTCCTGGTTGGCAAGAGTGCGCCGCCACTACACAGCGACCAAGTCCATCTCAAAGCTCCCGAGACCACGACCACGGCAGCGGTGCCTTCCGCCACAACGACGAGTCCGACGAAGAGCTCAAATATAGCGGGTCCGCATGCAACTGGTGAGGTTGACTGGACGACTCTGTTTGCCATCGTGGGCATTGCAGCTGGAGCGGAACTTGCATCTTAATGGTATAGATACTTTTCAGAGGATTTCCGTAAAGGCGGTGCATTAAAGAGGCGTTTTGGGTATGCATTGCAGGATATACGATACCAGGATCGCATCGGGGCATGGAGGGGCATACTTGGATTTTGGCTACGAGGCTGCGAATGTATGGCATTATTTGGGTACCTTTCAACTTTAGAAAGTTCCAACTAGGTTGGAGAATTGGAGAAGTTGGCCGAGCGGGCATGGCATTCTAGTAAAGTACCTGGATTATCTTCCAGGTATGGAACATGGCTTTAGTACTTTAAAACCTCAAAATTTGCCAGCCTAGCTAGGAGATTGGTCGATTGGCTAAGCAAACATCTCGTTTTCACGATTTATCTTTAGCTTAATCGCACTCATTTACCGGGGCTCTACTTTGGTCCAATTCACCTGCTTGGCCAATTTATTCACGTGCGTCTTGGATGTGTCACAGCCCTCGCGCCGACAATAAATACTCCAAAATCTCTGCCTTCCAACTCTCCTTCACCACGAGCCTTCAAAGACGAGGCACACAATTTCAAGCCAGCGGTCAAGCCACTCCAAGGATGTGAGAATGAGGATTGGTGGACTATGCCTAGTACTTCTTTCGCTATTTGAAAGGGAGGGTTTCTTACCTCGTTAGTGCAGGTTTATTGTCTTGTTGCATGTCGTATCACGGCTGTCATGTTGCATGCGTTGTCAAGTGTGCTTCAAGTTGTTGGAAGGTGGATGCTGAGCTGGAAAAGTTTGGCTAGAGATGGGACGATGTGTTGATGCATGTCGATTGAAAAGAGGGGGGAATTCGTCGTGTGCTGTATTGATGCTGTTAACCACTATCTCTGCTTTTATTGAGCTTCCTTTCCACTGTCAAACATTGGACGCTGTGCGTTAGAATACACTAGCCTCCCCAGTGTTGGGTGAAATACTTGCTCCCGCTATCGTATGCGACTCTGATTTGGTAGAAGTCGTTAATTGATACTTGCTGGGTATCGGTGTAGAAGTGCGCTGGTAGACAGATGTTTGTAATACGGTAATACCTCTTGTTTATTCACCTTCAATATTTTATTTCAACAAGGCTGAAAGATTCATCCCCTAGGACAAATACAAGATTAAAGTGCCACGCATCCTAAAGGCCGTGTTCTATTACGGGGTGATTTTTCAATGGGAACTAACTTCCTTTTGTCTTCGATAGTTTAACTATTGCTTATAAAAGCATCTTTTTACATTCTCGCTTGATAGTATAATAATACATTGGTTGTATCGAGTGCATTGGCTACCAGAGCCTGTCGAAAGGATTATACTGGATCCCGCTTTGCCAGATATTGACGCCCGGGCCTTTTACCTTGTCAGTTGAGATCTCGCAATTAGGTGGTATTGGTGGAAAATGCACTGAGAGAGTGTTCGACGTTGAAATGAGGTCACACGCTCGATTGAGCATCGGCTTATTGTGATGTCTCAGCTGGCCTGATGCACCAGTAAATTTACTTTATTAAGGGAACATTCCCACCTAGTTAGATAGGCAGATTAGACATCACAATAAGCCGATGCTCAATCGAGCGTGTGACCTCATTTCAACGTCGAACACTGTCTCAGTGCATTTTCCACCAATACCACCTAATTACGAGATCTCAAGGTGCTGATAAGTGTCAGTTGCTTGGTAAAGACTACATTGGTGGTGAAAGGGACTACAGAAGGCCTATATATACGGAGAGGGGTGGAACCACCCCACCCCCTTAATGAGGCCGGTGGCACCGCTACGCGGTCCCATGTCTCAACTGACATATCTTGACGAGAGGCTCTTTCGTAGACTCGTAGTTGTGCGACTCAACTAAAGATCAACGGCTATCGAGATATTCTTAATCGTCTGATGTCTGAAGGTCGGCGGGTGCGGGTCTGTGTATTTCACTGATGTTTGTACACGGTTGCTATCATATCATTCTAATCGTCGGAAATTTGGAGCCTGGTGCACGATGTTTGGTATTTTTCGCTGGTGTTTGCAAACAGTCGTCAAAAGTCTAAAGGCTGGGCCATCATCCTTGATGTTTTTCGCCGATGTCTGCTCTTCTCCCTGCATGCTACATAGCCGCTGTCATGCTATGATAGTATGATGCTCTAATGCTCATTGGAAGCAGGAAGGTGAGCGAAAAGATTCTAATGCATTTCGCAAATGTTCAATCCTGCTCGTCGCACGGTCCCCATAGTTATCAACATTCTTGCAATGTCGCAACAATGGAAAGGACATAAGGAGGCTGGAAAACAGCATACGCACCTCACAACTTTGGCAGAGCTCATGAGATGCTGACAGAAGTTCTGTCTTAGTTGGGCCTGCAACGGGAAGCAGTAATTTGTTCGGGATCTCCAACATCGGTTTTTGGTTAATTCGAGTAAGAGATGCCTTGGCAGTTATACTCTCTGGAACAAGGGTTAACAGGTCGAAGCTGGCTATGAATCATCTTTATCGCTACTTCTGACTTTGTGCATTATTCTACGTCTGGTACCCAGGTACCACTTCTTGTCTATAGTATAAAAGGTCCTCCTTCCATTGCGTCCAACGATCAGCACCATATGAAGTCCAAACCTACGTCCCTATCACGTTTGAGGGGGCTAGTCCGATCACTCTACCTCCTAGGCTTGCAATATTCTTCATCCTGTACCTGGAGTATGTTAAATTTTCGAACTTTTCCTCCGGTGTCATGTGTGGCATAGTATTAGGAAGGCCCTCACGTCCCGCTCCTGCATCTCGTCGGAAGTTCTGTGAATGCTGTCAATCTTTATCTGCTACCATGTTCTGGAGTCGTCTGAAGGGCATCGGCTAGAGTACTTGCACGACACTTCGTACCGCGGTCTTATCGGCTGCTTTCATATCTTAATAATAGTCCGAATTACATCAGTCAGTGGACATCAGACGATATTTGCCTATTCATGCAGCTTTCTTCCCATAGCTTATCACGGTTGACAAGTTCTTCCTGCTGTCAACTTCCAAATACTATGATGAAATGCGTTAACAGTGAATAAAGATCATTTGCTGACAAAAGTTGGGAAGGAATTAGTGGAGGCGGACGAGGTACCTAGCAAATGAACGGCATGGAATGTCCTAAGGCGGTTGGAATGTTCAGAAGCATCCTCGTTTGCCACCCATATCAACGAAGTTGTAGGAGCTCATGGTATAGAGTAACTTTGGTATGGCGAGCAGCGTTTTATACCTAGTATCTACGGCCCTCTTCGAGTCTGCAGGAAGAATTAACGGCACGTGATTCACCTCCTCATACCCCATTCTGTCTTTGAACGCTGCCTTTTGGGGGGTATAAAAGCTTGATCCTAACAGCTACAGAGAGCTCAAAGCGATCTTGGATGACAATGCACCCAGTCAGGGAGAGATTTTCTCAACGGAGCTGTCGTGCTAAATAAACTCCTCGAAGTGCCAATCGTGCGGATGGTATTTCTAGCGGTCTGGTCTTATTCGGTCCTTCCATGGACATTGACTCTGAGTCTGCTGTTAAGTCATTCTTACTATCAAGTTAAATTGAGCATCATATGTAAGGTTCTGGTCTAATCTGCTTTGCTGGGAGCAAGGCGACCCGGGGATGCTGAAAGTATGGTTCTCACTACCACTCCTTCCACCCTTGCATTCTCGGCCAGTGTCAAGGACAATGAAATTGAAATCGAGGTATTCAAATTACTAGAATTGGCCTTTGTTTTGAGTTATGCTTGCCCTGCAGCTTCCTCATACTGCCTTCTCTCCCTTTCCATCTCGATCTGCACCCAAAGATAACTTACAATCGCCCAGATTACAATGTACGCGAACAATATTCCCAAACTCGCTCCAAATGCATAGTGAAACTCCATATTCCAAATGATTGCCGACAAGCATCCCAAATATATAGCCACGCCAGCAATCCACCAAAGCGTCAACCACAAAAACAGTCTTCGGAATGACTTATTGTTCTCATATCTCGCATTATACCTCACCCGAAACTCTCGGTCCTGCAACCCATCCACAGCAATAAAGTCCTCAGCCGCATAATAGATGAACGGTCTCAGCGGGGTCCCTCTCGCATGAGAATTGATCCCATATGGTGTCGGAATCGGAATCAAAGTAATCAACATCAACACCGCCAAAAACGCCATCAAGAACCCCGGAGAATAAAGATACAACTCTGGGATCTCGAGACTGCTCCCAACAACAAATGGAATCAACGCACAAATCATGGCAACGCCATAGACCCAACTCGTAGCATCCAATTCCCACTTCGACCTTGAAAGCAACGGCGCACACAAATCTCTATATCTCCACAACCGAACAACTCTCGCAATAAGAATATACAATTCTCCGAACCCGAAGGAAATGATCGCATATCCTAAGATGTCTTTATCGTATTCTGGCTTGGGGATGGTACAAGCGAGACCTTGGTGTGTTCTAGAGAATTCGGCACATTGGGTGTCCCATTGCGAAACGTGGATGTCGTACCAGACGTAGTAGATTATGCAAGGAATGACGATATCGAAGAGGATTATTACGGGAGGACCGATTGTGATGGAGAGATGGTCTGTAGCTTTCGGGGTCTTTTGTGCGAGTTTTTCATATGCTGGGGGAGGGGGAGGGAGTTGTGGCTTCTCGGTTTCGGGGCTGATTACGCTGTTACGGTTTGTGGTAGTGGCGTCATCGTCGAGGTTGAGGTCTGTTGCTGTGTCGTCGAGTGAGATTGTTCCTGTGAATGCTTCGCTGACAGGGCGGGGAGTCGCTGTATCATGTTCGGTGATTGGGAGAGATTGAGGATTTTTCGTTCCGTGGTTGGGTTCTTCCATTATTGATGTGGAGGGAAAGGAGGATTCTTGGGTACGAACCCCCGTCAGGGAAGCTACCTGGCCTATATCAAACATATTGTAAGTTTTTGATACAGAAAACAAAAGGAATTTTGAGGAACAGACTGATCAAAGAAACAATACATACCTGTACGAAAGAGACAGATGTTTTATAATTATTTGAAACGGGTTTGAGAAAGGGTTAGGGCGGCTCGACTCGGGGAGAAAACTTTAAAGGTGCCGCACGAGTATGATGGTGCTCAGTGGAAAGTTTCAAGCGTATGAAAGAATAGAACTTGGAAAAGAACACAACAGCTAACTTGGCGATGTAAGATCTTATGTAATTGTTTATAATGATTATAAACACTGCAGATATGCAGAGAGAAAAAAGGTCGTGTACAATGAATAATATTATGCCACTGACGACATCCCGTGGGCCGAGACATCTCCATGCGCATCAAGTGGTGCGAAATTTCGTCCTATCCCCATTAATTTTTCAGCCACGAGTTGAAACTGCCGAAGGTTCAGTCTGCACCTTCAAGCCTGGGCAGGCATCTAGACTGAATCATTAGTGCCGCATCGACGCCCAAGAGATGCCCCGTGGAAGGTCTTATGATGGGTAAGGCGCACTTGGTTTCTGCAAGTTTGGAAGTCGTGTTGGGAGCAGAAAACCGGTGCAGCGAATTGAGGTGAGAGGCAGCACTAGTTTTATACGTCTCACGGCACTTCGGCAGGGTTATGCATGCTGCACGGTACTGTGGCCCCTATGATCATCAGGGTTCAGGGGCGATTTACCCGGCGATCTGTGACAGGGCGCTGCAAGATCTTAGATCCCCGTATCTTGGCAAACCCAAGTATTACGGTGTTTCTAGAAGCCTCTTTGCCCAACCTGTTAAAAAAAATTCACCCGAACTGCTACTCGGCCAAGTCTGAAACAGGTACATCAGGGATGCGTGCGTATATTTGGGCTCTTAAATCGTGCAACGCGCTCAGAAGTTCTGGGACGATGGGATTTGTAGGTGTACGCGGACAATCCGAGTCAGTTCAACGGGATTTTCGGGATGCATTTCTAGAAATCCCATTAACATGCTTTCTTCATGTTTCAACTTCTTTGATGGTATTATTCGTTGGAAAGTAACATTCCCCCCTTGAAAAGGGCAGTTGTCCGAACACTGGAGCCCATGGCTTCCGGGGTTAGGAACATTGAGGACAAGATCGGTGTTGCCAGGGTGGCGGCGTAGGAGTTGGGCACGATTAAATTCATTGTCCTCAACGAGTGGAAAGACAAAAAGTTCAAGGCTTTACCGCCTTCTTTTTCAGCACGGACCAAGCCAGTTGCAAGTGTCTAAATCGATGTCAGAGTGTTTGACTTGCTAATTATCGGGGAAGCGGTCGACGGATATTCTTTCTTTTCAAGATTTTCAATTACTTCGGGAGATTCACCTCATGAATCGGAATCAAATCTTCCAGTAGATCCTGTCCAGAATTCATTTGGGGTAACTTCTGGACCCTCGTAGATGTGTTCCTTTGCGTGCGCGTGTCCTCTATAGCAGATGAACCCCCAAGCAATGTCTGCGGTTCGTTATAGATTTGATACATCAACGTATTATTTCGATTACCTCTTATATATTCTGTTGCCTTCAGAAAAAGTAGTGCCTGTGCGACCATTGTCACCTTGAAGGCCAGAATGTTGAACTCAAGTGCAGATGCTTCACGCGATGGTATTTAAAAGGCTAAAGATACTCGTAATGAATATCTCTCAGCAATTAAAATTGGCGCAGACTATCAATTAATGAATATGAATCCATACTGTCGTTTCGCCCGTGGCCAACTCTTATTGTTCAAGACGTGTCCAGTCATGGGGTTCGGCACGAGGAAAAGGGGCTCGGTAATGTCTCGACCGTTCATTGGTGGGAGCACGTAAACATTGTGCAACATCAACCACTTTTCCTGGACGATTGTAGTATTGCAATATCTCCTATATGGCTTTGTTAGAACGAAGATAAAAGTTGAGAGCAAGATCAGCGATAACTTCATCGAGATCTCTCTTCGTTCAGTGTCAACTCCTCCAGACAGCCGGCCTTACCTGGGCACTCAAAATGCGGGTAGATGGAAGTTGATACTAGAGCTATGAAATGCACCTATGTTTGTTATATTGAGGTGAATTAAAGTGCACTATGGTTCTTACAACACTTCCTCTTTACACTTATTAGGCCCTACTCGACTTCGGATAGTTCTGTATCACTGCTGCTGCTGCGAAGCTTCGAGCTTCTACGATCTTAGGCGTTCCTCAATTTCTGCTCTCTCGCCATCCATTCTGAGTCGCAGCCTGGGCACCTTGGCAGTTGCTTCTAATACTAGCATAGACCTTCTATCCCTCTCAACTGATTCTACACTCCGAAATACTCCGTCCAAGAAGGGAGCCCCACGTGGGGAAGGACCTTCAATCCATCTATGTACGATCTCTGAGTCACACAAACTCTTCGCACCTCACCTGACTTGGGGCGTGACAGGACGGCAGTCGCACATGGTTCAGGTTGCAAAATCATCGTGTCCCCCAAATCTCCACCCAAATAGAACAAGCTCTGCATTAACACATGCGGACTGCGACTCTATAGAAGCTAGCTTCTGCTTTCGAGTCAGGGTCAAGCCTAGTCCGTTTCAAACCTAGTTGAGGTATGGCCCGACACTCACGACGCCCAAAATGATCGCTACACCAAAAGACCATCAACTAAGGCGTATCAGTAGTCTTGCACTTCAAAATAGCACCATCGAGGTGCTCTCTTTGCAAACGCTTCTCAGATGGGATGCGATGGGTTGAGAGCAAAGAATCATGTGACTTAAGTGGTTTCCCTCGAGTTTCGAAATTCTGCGGTGGCAAAACACCCTGCAAGACAGCTTGCACTCGTTCATCTAGCTTCAAGTCCTAGAGCAGCAAATATGGACTGAATTCTCATGGTTCAAACCACAGTTTCGCAGGGACGGGTTTACGAAACAGGATCTAGAAAGAACCGAGTAACTCGCAGAAACAGCATCAAATCCGACATCATAAGATCAATGCGCAGTTGCTAACAAATCAAATCAAATCTTCGAAGTGAACCGAAAGTCTCGAGAGGGGCGCGTTGTTACTTTCCCTCCTAGCGCTTTAGCGTTCGGGCATGCACCTTGCTTACCCAATCCGTCAGGCTATATCATTCAAGGATATTAACAATCATTGAGCCTCTTTAAGCTTCAGCTTTGCTGAGCAATACAGTCCAGATGCAAGGCTTTAAGAACCGGCATTATATTGTGGCTGCAACTCCTGATGGAGGGGTATTTACTGCCGATCTTCTGCGGTCTCGACGACATTGATGAGCTAAGGCTGGAGAATAATCGACCCTTAAGCTTGAAGACATGACGTTAGAAAATGGATCTTCTAAGAGGGGTGGATATAGAGGTTTGCTACCTTCCAGCAATACGCAATCATGCTCCTCTCCGTTGACACCGGGAAAATTAAAGGTCGCCGCCGAGGAGACCCCACACTAAAAGAACTTCTCAAGACCTCACTGCTCAAGATGTCATCATGGAGCACAGTCCCTTCGAAAGCGCTGAAACTGCCAACATCTTTCACAGTCTCGATCCCAGAGGAGCAGTTATCCGACATCTATAAACTCCTTGAACTTCAAAGATCCCTCCTGTAACCTATGAAAACGCACAGGAAGACCGCAAGTATGGCATCACTCATCAATGGATAACTAAAGCAAAGGAATACTAGCTGAAAACATTCAAATGGTGCGTCCTAACTCGGACACCGCCCGAATAAGACGTGCAGGGCTTCGAGCTAGTGAGATACCAGGCGAGAGTGTGAGAAACATATGAATAGCTTTCCACACTTCAAAATTCCTGTCGAAGACGGCATATCGAACACAACGTTTGAACTCCACTTCGTTGCGCTCTTCTCCTCACGTGCCGATGCCATTCCGATCCTATTGCTTCACGGTTGGCCTGGTAGCTTCCTCGAATTCCTGCCAATTTTATTGCTTGCCAAGTCCCAATACACACCGGAGACGTTGCCTTATCACTTGATCATCCCTTCCCTTCCCGGCTATGCGTTCTCATCTCCGCCCCCCTTGGATCGTGATTTTCGAATCGAAGACATCGCACGTGTTATGAATCATTTGATGCTAGACCTTGGCTTTGGAAGTGGTTACGTCGCGCAAGGAGGAGAGATTGGGAGTAAAATCGCCCGCGTCATCGCTACCGAGTATGAAGCTTGCGAAGCTGTGCATCATAGACTACTCCTTTCATGAAACCTCCCTTCTCCTGTTCACGGCTTTCTAGTAAACTTCGGCGTCATGCCTGAACCGTCCAATGCCGACCCATCAAAGTATACCGTTCTCGAGAAGATCGGTCTCGAGCAAAGTGCGTGGTTCAAGAGCTCCTAATATCTGGAAATGTTTCTTCTCAGCCTCTGTGTAGCAAGTCTAGTTGCCCTGAATTTCACTCTACATCCATTTGCTCGTCATTTTTCTTCCACTGCGGGAATGGCTTGAGCAATGGAGTGCAGAAGCTGTCGTGTACAATGAACCATAGCTACGCAACCCAATGTGATGTTGGTCCCGAGTCTAAGCTTTGGAGATGATGATTCTGGCTTGAGTATATAGGGAATAATGTTTCTCGACTATGGGACATTAAACGTTCTTTGTTTGCAGACGCGTGTCTACTTCGCATTCTTTACTCTATCTTTTCAATTGACACTCTTTCGCCAACATGCGTCGATCAATCGCAGCACTTGCTGCCACCTCAAGCTCTGTAGCCTCCGCGGCTAATGCCACTCTTGCTAGTGTCTGCACGGCATCGTACGCCAAAGCGGCTCTGCCTGCAGATGACTCTATTCTCGGTATCACCATTGATGCTTCATCAGTCTCCGCGGCTCCGAGTTACAACCACTCCGTCTCTGGCGAGACCTTCTATCCCGACGCTGCGTTCGACTACTGTAACGTTACTTTCTCCTATAGTCACAACGGCCGAGATGACAAAGTGAACCTCGAATATTGGTTGCCCAGCCCATCAGCATACCAGAACTGTTACCTCGCAACGGGTGGGTTCGCTTATGCCATCAATGGAGGGGTGTCCAACCTGGCTGGTGGTGTCTCATATGGCGCTGTGTCTGGCATGACTGATGGTGGTTTTGGAAGCTTCGCTACCGAGTTCGACACTGTGTTTCTCCTCGAAAATGGAACCATCAACTGGGAAGCCGTATATATGTTCGGCTACCAGGCTATCGGTGAGCAGACCATGATTGGAAAAGCTTTCACGAGCGACTTCTTCAATACGGGTGAGAAGGTGTACACTTACTATCAAGGATGCTCGGAGGGTGGACATGCGGGTTGGCAGCAAGCTCAGAGATATGGACGGTATCATCGCCGGTTCTCCTGCATTCCGTTATGGTCAGGTATGTCAACCCCACCCCTGAGATGCGCGGCTTAGCATTCTAGCGTTGGCAAAGAACGTTTACTAACTCTGAATTCAGCAACAAACTAATCATCCTTATTCTAACGTCGTTGAGCAGACATTGGATTACTACCCAACAGCTTGTGCACTTGAGCTGATTGTCAATAAAACTATCTCGAACTGCGATGCGCTCGACGGTAAGTCCGATGGTGTCGTCGCCCGTACCGACCTTTGCATGCTCAATTACAACATTACCTCAACTATCGGTCTTCCGTACTCTTGTGCTGCAAGCGGTAGCACTGGTATCGGCTTGAGCTATGGCAAACACAAGAGACAATCAGGATCTAGTTCAACGACTCCACCAGTTCTCTCCAGGACTGGTATCGACTCTACCTTATCCCCGGCGCTGCGCATTGTGCTGCTAATAGCGAGCAACCGAATGGTCCTTTCCCGCAGACTAATTTCGCGGTTATGATTGATTGGGTGGAGAATGGGGTGGTGCCCGAGACGTTGAATGCGACGCATATGGCGGGCGTGAATGAGGGGCAAATGCGCAGATTTGTGCTTAGCCGAGCAGACCGCTCTGTAGTGGGAATGGGACGGTGATGGATTTTGTGTTTGATCAGGCGTCTTATGATACTTGGGTCTACGATTTTGATGCTTATAAGCTGCCTTTATATTAGGTGTATATTAAAACACGGGTTGGGCTAAGCTGGTAGGTGTGCGTTCGGGAAGCTGGCGGATCAATTGCACTTGCGAATTTAATTGCATAACTGTACGTATGAGTATGGCACCGCATAAAAAGTTAGTTGGATTGCGTAGAAAGTAAATAAGATTAAGCGCGTTGACCGCAACTCCCACGACTGACACCATAGTGATCATAGCATCGAGGAGTCTTTTCACCTGCTACCTTGTGTGGGATGCTATTCTGAGCAGCGTCGCGCGGCATACGCCCTCGTGGAAGATATCCCAATAACCTAACATTTGATTCGAAAGCTAGCAAGGGAGCTATATTAAAGTGACAATCCATGTATAGGTCTATCAGCAGAATGGCCAAGCTAGACCTGGATATTGCCTGGTCTCCTCGTGGTCACCATCCATTCCTCGACTGTGTGCGAAAGCCAATCCCTCAACAATTCTTGGAACATGTATCTGTCAGACCCCATTCCCAACTCCAAACGATCTGCGAAGGTTCCGGAGCACCGATGTGCGACGCAGTCTCGCATATTGATCGAGTTGACAGGATTTCGCGCAAAGGACGTTCGAGTAGGTTATGCTGTAGCTACCGTGAGCAGATACTCCTACCACGACGCTATATACAAGCCCCGCAGCTTCTGGCTTCCATCTCGAAGACTTGCAAGCAGTGCCAAATCGTAGTCTGTTGTGATCCCCAGCCATTTTATTGATGAGGTCGGGGATTGAAGCGGAAAACGCACGAGCCTCGCGGCCGCAAGAAGGAACGTCCCGCCAAAAGATGATGCAACAATCTCTTCTTCTTTCGCACCACGACTTCAATGTGAACCGGATGACATCAACATGTATCGGAAGATATTTCTAGTTCAAATCACAACATTCTCGTTACTATCGAAATACAAATGCATGAAACTGCCAGGCTGCAGCTCGCAAGCCTCGACCGCAAAATGTTTTCGATTTCGACCACTTCAAGAAAGTCTGCACTTGTCATCTCCCTCTCAACGGCCCTCATACAGTTGAACTGTTTCCGTTTGAAGTAATGAAAACGACTTGAACTGCGGCAAAGCTAATCCTGATTAGCGAATTTTCTGTGGTATCTTTATATGAAACCCTCGGATGGAAAGACCTACGTTGAGGAAGCCACGAAGACTTCCACTCTCCTTGCGTCCGAGAAGACCGCCAAAGCCAACGAAAATACCGCGGTAAAAACGACTATCAACCCAAGTCTGACCAAAACATGTCTCACAAAATACAATCCCACAATCGAGCCTATTGGCAGTATCGATGCCACAACCGTCCCTAGGACATCCACAACTCCTGAAATATGTCCCTCGTCATATTCACAGATTCCGGATTCTGGGTCTTGAGGGACCGGTTTGCGAAAGCGTTTGCCTAGAATTCTGTGGAAGAACGGAATGAAGGAATCAGTGAGCCAACGAGAGAAGGGATCGCTGCTCACTCGGCTCTGGAGAGCAATAAGGTCGTTCGTTTGTCCGAGAGCCCATGCATGTCGGTCTCGACCTCTGAGGGGGAAGTCACCCATTGTAGGGCGCTCGGACCAGCTGCGTAGGAATTCGAGGTCGTAGGGTTTTGGTCTACCGTGACCCATCAAGCGTGCGACTTGAGATAGTTCTTTGTCTGTTTTCCTCTGTTAGCTTTGATCATTGTATAGGTTAGTGTGTAGCCGAGAACATATGTGATGCTCCTGATGCTTGTCCGTCGCCGTATCATGCGGGGACATTTGGTAACAGACGAGTTCGTACTGTACTCCTTCAAAGCCTTCCGAATCTGCAGAACTTTCTTCCACTGCTTCTTCTCATTGTCACGCCGGGAACGGGCTAGAGACCACCAGTCTTTGCTGTAGTATGAGCGGTCCGGTTCGGCCTTATCAGCCTGTACCAGATCATTGAGGTCTTTCTCGAGATGAGTTAGTTTTGCTTGCATGTAAAGGAGATTCTGGAAGTTGAGTCTCCCGAATCTCCTTAGAATCGCAAGCTCGCCGTGGTTGCCCATTAGGTGGGCAATTTTGGCGTAACCTTCCATTCAGGAGGTGCCGTGAAACGGGCAAAAACAAAACTGTCAACTGTACATTGAGACGGTATCACTGAGAACAGTGAGAAGGTATGGAGGCCAATTCCTGAGGTTGAAAACGACCAGGCAGAGCCAAGTTTCGTGATTTTTAGCAGATGAGCAAGCTTGCTTCTTTCCTTCGAGCCCTATTCTAGGCCGAGTACCATAGACGCACCGGTGACCCAACACAGTTCTCTTGCGCAACTGTTCATCGACCACATGTAGGCACACGCCGGTGTGATGCGCAGCATGCCGCTTTTCCTTCGCGTTCAGCCTTGCTGTCAAACTGTCTGGTTGCCTCGCCACGTAGGACGACGAGAGAAGGGGTTCTGCTTATGCGTTCTCGACGTGGCTGAGAGACATCCAAGGGCCATACACCCTGTCCAAAGCCTTGTGTCTTTGAATGAGGCTCTGCCCTGGGCTGCGCCCAGAACATCGGGCTTTCATGTGACACCACAGACAGACTGGGGACGTGAACGTGCATTCTTATCAGGTATGAAACTGCAAGCGAGAATTGATTTGTTAAGACATTTGCTAGCTGGGTAAGGCGTACGAGGCAGAGAGTCGGTGAAGGATTCAATCTGCTTTTGTAAGTTTTCGTCCTCAATTAGCGCGACCGCTGGTTTTGAGTCGAGGCTCCCAACACCTAGGTATTAATAAGTATGTCTCCTCCAGGTCTGGCCTCCATAAGACATTGGAATCAAGGTCTGTGTCAGTTACAACCGTTAGCATTCTCGCTAAATCGAAACTCTTGCTGGAATTATGGCGAGCTCTGGAGATGGTGGGTACAGGCCGTATCGGCCTCCACGCGATCAACCCACGCCGCAAGGAAATGCTCCGAACAGCACCTATAACCTAGGAGTGTATAATCTTGCCAATTCCGTTCAGCCCTCGTTGGGGAATTCAAACTCTTTCGGCCCATACAGCACTCAATTTGGCCCTCCTCAGGTCCCGGGTTCTTACGGATATCCAGCCGGCGCATATGGCCAAGCAGGACAGGACTACCGGTACGAGGCTACGCCTCAACTAACTTCTCAGTATCCGCGAGAACCCAGTCAAAACTTTTCAAGCTATGGTGCAAACACGAGTCCCGTCCCTGCCACCAGCCAAGGTGAGGGAAGCGGTCCTGAATACCAATCAGTTGAGAGAGGTGGAACAGGTTCAACGGTGCGTATCCAAACTTCAATTGTTGGTCGGCTATAAATGAGGTATAACACCAAATCTTAACGGCGCACTAATTGCATTCTCTAGCCGCAATTCACTTCTATTGAAATGTGTGCAGAAAACGGTAGCACCAACCCGTGGAAAGTTTTCAAAGCGACTCGAGACACTGCAACTACACTGAACTGGATTACTCGCAAGACTGTCAAACGACTGCATTTGAAAATCACGGGGGGATTAATTCAAGAGTGCGAAACGTTCAATGGACAAATACTAAAATCCACCGAAATGGTGACGGCAACTTGGGCTGTTTCTGGCGGACCAAAGTCATATGTCAACGAATTCTCGATCGTGGATGAGGGTCCATTTGATGTTCTTTTCGGGAACAATTTTTTGAGCGCCCACTCGAAAATCTTGGACGGAGTAGCAGATCCCGCCTGCGTATTGGCGCAGGGGAAAGTTAAGGTGCGCCAGAAACCCCCAGTCTAGTGGTTATGGTAAAACGGTCAAACTCGTACTGACGACTTTTGCGTAGCGAACGGAGAAGAAAGATATCGAGGAGAAGCGGGAAAGCGTCGAAGAGGAGTCTGCACGGCTTGAGGACAATCGGACGCGAGAGGAGAGCAACGGATCCAGCAAAGCTTCCAGTTCAAGTCATCGGAAATCGGGCAATGGTTCAAAGAGTGGTTCGAGGAGGAAGGATGGGAAAAAGAAATAAAAGTGCTTGAATTACCAAGGCGGAAGGAATATCTGTTATTGTAAGGAATGATGCCGAGAATGTAGTGCAACGCGAGGTATTTCAGAGCGACTCGTAGCCACAATGAAAGAGAGAGGAAGAATCAATTGATGTAACTGTTAAAGGGAAGGCAGATCGTGCATCCCAAGAAACCCGCATCGCGCCCGTATTGCAAAACACTGCGACAGATCCTCTCTCACCCAAGACCTGGTATTTGCACGGAAGCGATTGTCGAGTGGCTGCTACTACCGCACAGCCTCGCATTGAACCCGAAGCTGTGGATCTGGGTTCTGTACTTCGTAGACTTCAAGCTGGAAGGACAACACTGAGAAAATCTGCGGCTTAATGGCACCCTGGCTTACTAAGAGGAGCAGGAGTCAGGAATAACACTGAAGCAGAACTTCAGAACAGTTGTAATTTTAGAACGTAGGATCCTTTGCCCATACCTTAGCTCCAATCTTATTACCAAGATTATGAAATTACACTCTTACACTTGGGTGTGGGCGGATTGCAGAGAGGGAGGGGGGGGGATTTGACCGCTTCCCCATTCGGCATTCTGCCATAACTACCCGCATTCGAAACTACGACTTATATTCTGATCGCAACCACAGACTTAAAATTTGAATAAATTGCTTGAATTTGAAACATATAATAGAATTAATTAAGCACTATTTGTGCATCTATTTTTAAGTGATTTGGATTAATAAAAGCTGCGCAATTAATTTGATTTATTCGGTCGCGAGTTTTGATGTTCCTATGCAAAAAAGCACTAAACCCAAAGTGAATTATTTTAATTGAGCTAAACCTAATTCGAATTATTTTGAATCACGTTTGGAGGGAAGGGGAGGGGGGCCCACACCACAAGTTCAAGAGCGTAATCTCATAAGATTACGCTCTTGATAATAAGATTGCCTCAGCTTCCAGATCGGTGATCTCTTGATACGGAATATCTCCATCTCCAGCTCTGGGATCCCCGTTTCAAGGATAGGCCACGAATTAGCGAATCACATCCGCTTGGGTGAACCTTCAATGTCTCACCCATCTGTAGACCTTCCAGCTTCCAATCAAAACATCAAAGCGAACAACTCGCGCATCCCTCTATTGGCTGACGCTAAGATGGGTCAGAAAATCATTACAAGTACGATCAATAATGTGACCTAAATACGAAGTGCAGGAATAGCCGAATATTTGCGAATGAAAGTCCAGCAGATGCAGAACTATTGCACAGTCGATTACCAGCGAATGTCAAAAGATAGAGCAAAACAGCGTTCCCACCCTGAAGGCATTAATTAGAAGTACTTCGTATTTTATGGGAAAGTAGAGTCGTCCACTGGCCAACACTCCGGCTGATCCGAGACTCTCAACGGCTTTCAATACCCGTTCGTGGCAGTCAGGAAAGCACTTTAACGTTGCAGTAACTTCAAAATCAAGGCATATTGATCAATGCGGACGCTGAACCCTGGGCGAAGCGTTGGCAAGTGAACCTTTCAAGGGATCTTATAAGTCACTCCGATGTTCCAGCCATGAAGGACTGACAATTCCTTGCGCATAGTGCATTCTCTCGCATTGAAATTCTGCGCGCGTGTGATGTTCTGTAGTGAAGTTTAGGGAAACGAAAGCAAGGGAGATCAACATCGAAGCAAACGTCGCAAACCAAAACCGATACTGCAATCTGCCCTTTCCAGAGAAAGACGATT
This sequence comes from Acephala macrosclerotiorum, assembly GCA_014904845.1. Lineage (NCBI taxonomy): Eukaryota > Fungi > Ascomycota > Leotiomycetes > Helotiales > Mollisiaceae > Acephala > Acephala macrosclerotiorum. The sequence continues at coordinate 142,483 of MU119298.1, forward strand.
GCATTGCGAGAGAAGTATGAAGTAGGAATTCCATCTTTGAATAGGAGTGTAAGTGGCTACTTGTAGCGCTCAAGTGGCTGACTTGGTTCAGGTCTGGAGTTAGGTACCCGTTACCTTGGGCCATGCGACGAGAATAAGTTTCTCGCTCCTTCATGACACCCTTTTTTGCCATCAACTTGTCCAAAAATTCTTCGCTCGAACTTGATAATTACGTTCAGAGCCATATTTCATTTTCCAGATTCTGTCTTTCAAATGATTCCAGCCTCATCGACCTTGCCCTTTACTCTGCCTTGATTGGCGCCCTCTTTTCAGCCGCCATGCCTCCAGTGGTCGCCCCTGCGTCCAAACCGCAGCTGTCGATTAAGGCCACGTTCTCGAACGATAGAATATCGCACATGCTGGGCGATGGTGCAGATGGTTTCACCCAGGAAAGACGTCTCAGCTCGTCCGTTCACGAGCTGAGACGTGAGCAGCCGGTATTAGTTCGTGCCCAACGTGCCAATTCAACGTCGTCGCACGTTCGGCCGAAGGAGAACATATCCCAAAGACAGGAGAACAAGTCACAGACCCAAGAGAACGAGCTGCAGATACAGGAGACCACCAAATCGCAGACACGAGAGATCACCAAATTGCAGACACAAGAGACAACCAGATCACAGACGCAGGAGACCACCGTATCGCAGACACACGAGCAAGACGTCTCGGAATTCCCTACAAATGGATCTCTACACCTAGCACACCGCAAGGTAAACTCGTGGAAAGCATCGACCATTACGACTGACTCCCCTCTGCTCTCACCCTCGGCTTCAAGAGGGTTTGGGAACGAAAGTGCTCGCGATGAGTCCTCCGTTTGTTGCATGCCCAATGCTAAGGAATGCAATGACTGACAATTATACAGGATGACTATTCATCAAGAGCTTCTTCGCATTCGGCGAGGACTATGCAGAATTTCAGACATGAACCACCGCAAGTTGTCCAAGAGGTCGAGCGGAAGATCCGTCAACTGCTTCCCCTCGTCGTTATGGGCTGTCATGGAGGATCCGTCTGGATTACGGGGCTACGTCCGCAAGGAGCCCGTATCGCCAAGTGGGAAGGTGACAAGAATGCTGTCTCGAAGGTATTCCTCGCCCGTAACTGCTGGGAAGCTCGACATGGAAGAATCGACTTGATGGTCTGCCTGGATAAGGACGTAAAAGAGATGGAATTTATCGCCGTTGAGAATTGCGGGGCCGAACTTCTCCTCGGACCAGATAAAGACGCTTTCAGAGTCTTTAAGGGAGTGTCATGGCCCATGACCCCTCCCAGTACACCAGGTATGCTGCATTATCCTGCGAAATCCCAACCATTTCTTGATGGAGCTGGACTTGAACGAGCTCAACTGATTCGGCAATAGATCCTCCTCTTGTCGGCCATCCGCAAGCTTCACATGTGGCAGACGATTCTCCTACTCCACGACAAGCTATTCGCACCGAAGACCCCTTGTCTCGCTCGAGGCCTTTCGGTTGGCAACCCGTGGATACGGAAACCAAGATAGTGATCTCACAGTCGAGCACTCCTCAGAGTATACTGTCCGAAAACGCGTTGCGAAACAAACAGCCCCCAAATGAAGACCCATCCGCGAAAGAGTCTACAGATCGAACTCAAAGGAAGTTGATGCTGGCTGGTGGGTGCTTTGTTGGGATCTTGATGGGTCTCGCCCCAGTCTTTGCTCTATGCGTCTTGAAGCTGCCCGAGGTCATCCGAGCTCTCTCGCAATTCGACGTACCCGTGCGCATTGTTATATTGGTGGAATACGGTCGAATTCGCGAAGCGGGGTAGATCGGGTACGATGAGAAACATCCCACATCGGATGTCAGTGGCCAACATTCTTACAGCCCCTTGTATCTTCAGATGAGAAAGAGAAGTGTTACATATGGGCAAGCCGGACTTTGGTCGGTGTTAGAGAGAACGGAACGGACACGGCTGGATGATGATGTCGAAGGACAAAATCGAACCACAGGGATTGTTGTGCTATAATCTTTCTTCTGCTTTTTTTCTGGATTTACAAGAGCGGGAGCATCTTCTTATAGAGTTTCAGATGTATCAGTATTAGGGCAGCCTGCTTGGGAAGCTGCAGTGTGAACCAATAGTAACATGGGACAGACCCTGGTACAATGTAGGATTCCGTCTGTGTACCTTCAGTAGATTTCACGTTTCGCAAATGCAAATACGTACTCATGGACAATTGAGGTCCCTTCAGTTCCTTGCAATGAAACACGGCCGCTTTTCATGTCCTGGAAGAGTGATCGTTTGCGGGACAGAAAGTAGAAAAGAATTAGATGACCTGGAAAGCTGTTCGCAAATCATGTCATCGTACCTCTCGTCACGCTTGCAGACACGATCGTCGCAAGATCGCTTGGTGTGCCCTGTGCTGCCGGAACACATGTCAGCCTCTCTAAGGGCAGGGAGCAAAAAAGGCTTAAAGCTTCCCTGTAGTTGTTCTATTACTTCCGTATCGTAGCATTTCGAGAACTTTGTCGAAGTCAATTTTTCCTTGCAAAACATTCTTGAAAGTGTAACAATAAGAGAATACTTCAGTCGGAAAAACAGCATTTATAGAGATCAAGGTTTTGGAATAGTAAGCCGTAGTGTTTTTCTCCTCTATCTTCGTTTCCAAATTTTCACAATTATTTAAAACGAGATTGACATTTAATCTAAAAAACGAGGTCTAGAATTTACACGCAGTAGCAACACTTCATTCAATTTATTGTTACTCACTATCTTCGACATTGATCGAAGTCAAGTATGTACCTAAGATCAGTGTACGGTGCTTTGATCATCATGTTTTCGAAAGCCACACTGCCGATCGAAGCCAGAGACGGCTGTCTGGAGCTGTGCCTAGGTCACGTGTTATCGACTGCTTCCCGCTCCATGGTTGTGTGTCCGACTGCCTCAACTATGATGCAACCACACTTGGACGTGCATTCAACGATTCGCTCTTCCTAGAGAATGCTAGACAACTCGTCTTCGATGCTTCTTGCCTCAATCCTTACCTACTGTCCTTGACTTATACTATTCAAGACAACCACCGCTTGTTCGTTTGCGAAAATCTCGGACCCGGGCGCAAATATTTTGGAAGCCTTGAATGAATTGATGTCTTCACTCAGCGAAATAGATTATCTTGAATACCAGACCCTCCAGAATTTCTTTGGTCGACCGTTTGGGACATCATGTTTGATACTCAAAAGTGCGAATATGCTGTTCCATGTACTTGCTGCGCTGTCTGCGAGATTAAGTACGGCACCAAAATGGGAAAGGAGAACGCGAAGGATGGTCGGTGGTAGAGGAAGCGAGGGGGTGTTGGGGAAGACGTTTGCAGGAGAGTGTGGCTCTCTGTAACGAAAATGGACGCTAGCGGGCACACTTTAATAGAATGTTTGAAGCTCGGAGAAGCACCGTGGGCAGGCGGCGAGAACAGACGCATGAGAGTACTGTACCCGCCATATTCAGCAGTTTGTTAGGGTTCCTGAGAGCCTTGTAGGCTAGAAGGCAACTGCCCTAGGAAGCTGCATCAAATGAACTTCCACGCATTATGAGAAACGTCTCAGTATTCGCTCACTGAAAGAACTAAAGGTTTTGGAGCATTTTGACTGCCAGACGTTGTAGGTATAGTCTAGCAACTGGTTGGCACTCGGACAGACTTCTGAACATGGTCGAGTAGAATAACCCTGGCCGAGGTTTACACTCCGAAGGATTCTCAAAGATAGCAGTACGAAGTCGCTCTTGGCTATGAGGGACGAGGACTTACATCGGCCCTATCGAAAAGAACACTACACCGAAGGGCAATGAGTTTATAATGTCACCATGAAAGTGTGCTTCACTCGAATTCTCCATACCAGATTTAGGGCGCGAGGTATCCGCATCGCTGAATGTAACAATGAGATGGAGAAAGCTGCCCGATATGGGAAGACCGCGATTCTGACCATGACCACTTGGATACAGATTTGGGTTGTCAATACAATATGGCGAACAAGCGACTGCGGCTAAGAGATTTCCATATCTAGATCTCTCTACACCACTTCGCCATAACAGTACTGATACTATCCACACTTCCAGTGATCTCCTCAAGTCCTACATCGACCCTCCACATCCTGCCAGCAGTCCCAGAATCCTTCACACCGGCACCCATACCAGCCGGAACAAGTAGGTCATACTCGGCAAGTCTTTCCCAGGCTCCTAATGCGACATCTCGTCCCCAAACTTTAGCACTCGATCCGAGAGCGTTGACTCCTGAGCTCGAAGTTTGAATTTTATGTCGAGAAGTGAGAGAGCTGTATTCGTCGTAGGCCATTGCAAAGTTGCAGGTGTCCGTGTCGAGGATGATATCGAGGCGTGCAGCGGCTATAAGCAGTGCAAGCTCGAGTTCGGAAAGTCCTTGGAGTGTTTGGAGTTTGGAGTCAGGTGGTGCAAGGGACATGGTACCCGATGCAAAGGCATGACCATCAAGCTTGAACTTCTTTGGGGAGAGACTCGAGACCGGAAGAATGCATGACGAGAAGAACCCAGGAACTGATTTGGTGCGGTAAAATTCCGATTGTATGTGTTGCTTGAAGGTGGTGTCTTTATTGTAGAGTTCCTGGAGAAATTAGTACTTGGTTGCATCTCACATCATCGTGACTTGCCTCAATCATTGTGTTCCAGAAAGAGCGGAACTCATCTTGACCAGGAACACTGCTTTCGAACCCATCCGCCTCTGCTTCTTCCGTGTCAACAATGAGGCCTTGCTTGCAGATTTCCCAGTAAGCTGGAAGACTTCGAGGTAACGACAAGTGGACATAGCGATGGCTGAAACGACTTTTCACTCTCTTCTCGAAACTATCCATCACATCAATCCTTGTTGTCAGACCAAGCACGGCAATTGGTGCCTTCTTTGCTTGTGCAATATCGAAAAGGTTGTAGAGCAGAGTCTGACGAGGATGTGTTGTAAAGAGGTCGAATTCATCCAAGATGAAGATGACAGACTTAGTAGTCTCGTTGGATTGAGACTCTGAATGCTCTCCAGGATGTGATAGCAGAGCAAGGAGAGATGCAAGAGTATCGGCATAATTGCTGGTCTTGTTTGAAGGGTCTTCCTCAACCTCCATCTCGCGGCCGAGCTGTCTCCATATCTCCTTCAGTGCCAGCTTATCATCTGTGTGAATGAATCCGTTAAGTCGTATGACGTGAAATTTCTCTCTATGATCGGAAGATAGATCAGAGATGACCGATTCGACTAGGGTAGTCTTTCCACACCCTCGAGCACCTATCACGAGCATAGAATTGCCCTCTCCTGCCAAGACCGTCTGTTCCACAATTTGATGCACTTTTTGCATCTCCTCATCATGTCCGCGTAGCTTAATTCTCTTCTGGCCGGTCAGTCTGTCCAACAGAACTCTTTGCATTTGCTTCAAATGACCAGTAAACCCCTCGATGTCAGGCAAATCGACAGCAGGTTTGTTGACCAATTGAGGGAACAAGGCTTCATCATTCACATCCGGCTGGCATTTCCTGCAGAACCAATCACCTTTCGGAACCTCCCTGATGTCGTAGCATTTCTGGTGAACCATGAAATCACAGCCATCACAGAAAATAATCTGGTTCTTCTTCGTAGAGTTGAGTCCGCCACAGATCGCACAGGCCTCATCATCACTGTCCTCAGAATCGTTCTCTTCCACCGGATCCACATCCTCAACCACCGTAGGTTCTGTATATTCGACCTCAGAAGTAGACTCCTCGGAATCTGCCACAGCTTCTGGCTCATCAATTGGCTTATTCACTCTTTTAGCTTTCTTGGTGCTCGTAGTGTCGATATCTTTGAATCCCAGATCCACTTCCGCCGTTTCTTCGAAGACGACACTCTTTCTCGGCCTTGGTGTCTTTCCCTTGCTGGGAGTCAAGATTCCTTTCGGAACTTGCTTGGTTGCTTGGATTTCTTCCACTACTTTGCGCGGCCGTCCCCTTTTTCGAGTCGAGTTCTCTCCATTCGGCATGGGTTCCGCTTCCTCGTCCTTCTGAGCCCGCCTGTTCTTGCGCCTCGCAGGTGTTGATATCTCTTCGTCTTCGTCTTCCTCCTCGTCCTCTTCTTCTGCAGCTGCAGTGATTCTCTCTCGCGCATCCTGTCGCCCAAGTTTCTTAGACTCCTTCAAGAGCTTCGACTTGCTAGGGCGTCCAGGTCCCCTCTTTGGACTGTCCGATTCCTGGGCCACTGGCTTCAATTTCGCTTTCACGCGTTCAGCAGTACTCGTAATCTTCGTGATCCTCGGAATCGGTCGTTGTGGTGTCGAATCCTCGTCAGGAACCTCCCAAATATCGCCAGATACCTCGTCGGTCGTAGCTTTCGCCTTCTTTCCACTGCTTCTACCTTTTGCCTTCTCTGCAGTTCCCGGTTTCGAAGGAACCCTCGACCGTTCTGATCCATGCCTCCTCTTTGTTCTGTTGTCCTCGGGACTCGAAGATTCGAAATCGTATATATCCTTCTCTGGCTTATCGTTCGTGGCTTCGTTATCGTCGACTTCATCACCGTTGCCCTGAGCTAACTCGTCTTCTTCATCCTCCTCCTGTGTCGCATTTTCCTTTTCACTCTTACCATATCCAACAAAGCCGCCTAAGGTTCGTCTTATGGCAGCGCCAAAGCCCTTTGCAGGACTCGGGGTGTGCGCATATGCGTTCAACTTTCTCTTCTTTGCGCTCGACAATGGTGCCTTTTCAGGAGATAATTCGTCGGGCTCGAGAAGCGATGCTCTGCTGCGCTTTCGGGTTACCGTTGAGGATGACATGTTTGCAGATAGCTAGGAACAATGGTGACCTCTTTACTATCGAGCAATTGCAAGTCGTGGCAGCGTTATTGTGGCGCAAGGGTGTATTGAAGAGAATGGTGTATGAAGTGTCGAGTTTGGGTGCGACGCGCCAAAGCGCGTTGATTGATTTTGGCGCCAACCACGTGTCGATCTGACATGTTTCAGATTTCGACGACTTAAATCTCAAGATACATGTTCACCACACTCTTTAGGAAGGAGGCATATCTCGAAAGCATAGAATTCTCGTTTCTATGTACATGTACAGTCTATAAGTCCTCGTAATCGTGGTATTCCATCTGTCTAAACTCCAGAACGGAAAACGCATCTCAGTTCTTCACCAAGCCTCCCACATTTGAGCACCCATCGCCACCAGGCGGTTAAAGAGTTCTTCTCGCAAAGCAATAGCCGTGAGCTGTTTCTTATTGCCTTCCTTGTCAACAATAAGAAGTCCATCAGCAATCTCTCTCGAAGTCGCCCATCCCACCACAAGCTTTGTCTTCCAACCAAGTCCCCCAACCTTTTTGATCTCCTTCACATCCTCAATGGCTATCGAGAAAACAGGATCTATATCCTCCTTCTCTGTCGTCCAACTCAAAGCAGGGGTTGTAGCTGTAATTGTAATATAAGCATGGCCTTTCTTGCCTCTATACCGACAAGGGAAAACGACTGGACCAGCTGGATTTGGAGCACCTGATCTCAAAACTCCTAGACGATTCTTTGCATGCTCTGCACCAGCTGCTGCTTTGAGTCTGTCTGTTCCAAGGATTGTCTCAACGCCGCCTTTGGTGACGCCTTTGATAGCGCCGAGGATGCGTCGGCCATGTTGCTTCTTCGGAGCTGCGTCTGCACCTGTTGTCACTGCAGTATCAGGATGAATGGCATCGGCTATCTCGTCGTCAGGAACGCCTTCTGAAGATGTTAGCGTGATCTCAATTGTGGAACATAAATACACACCAAGATGCTCCAGGTTTTTGCCCACGTTCTCATGTGCTGCGTCAGGAGGCGGCGGTCCGGAGTACGGTGGAGGAGGGATAGGAGCCTTGTTTGCCTCGCCAATTCGCAGCAAAGTAATCGTAAGTTGTGCGTTGGTTGGGACACCCTTGAGCAGAGTATTTCTGATCTCCAACAGTTTTTGCCAGTGAGGAAACTCCCTGTTCAAGTATGACAGGCCTCTCCAAATGAGAGGGTCGCCAAAGAAACTGAATCCAACGAACAAGCCATTCATTTTCATGAACATGTATGAGCTAGTGAATAGCGAAATTAGTAGCACCGGTACGAGGCATGCTGCCAGCTTGAGACGAGGCTTCTCTTTTGGGAAAGGAGGAGTCGGAGACAAAGCATTGCCAAATCTCTCCCATCCATCAGAAACATCCGCTATTGCGTGCATGACAGGTCTTGTCTTTGACCACATCGCAGCGGACATTGGCTCCTTGGTTTTGTCATGTACAGCATTTGGCTGACCTCCTCCGCTCTTGTCTTTTGCGTCTGCAGCACCCGTAGCTAAATTGGTTGGATCTGGTGCACGATCTTCGAGGCCGCTCGCTCCTTCTACGTCGCCATGAGGATCACCTTGAGGATGCTTACCAGCAGCACTGCTGATGGCGATCGAAGTGAAGCTGTTGACAAAGTTGCTTGCCTCCTGTTCCACTGCTTCTCCTTGATGCTTTTCAGGAGCGCCAGTTAAGCTGTTATCACTTCCCAGCACACCAGCTGTAGGCTTCTTGATGCCACCAGTTTTCGAATTGATGAGAGCAATCGGTGCTGGTGGGAAGCAGTACGTTCTCGCTGGCGGATATACTATCAGAACGATCAGGAAGGAGATTATTGCCGGAACCACATAGTCGATTGCCCAGGCGATAAAGTATACAGCTGCGAATGCGATTGTTCGATCTCTTTCTCGCCAGGATCGAAGCCGTGCAATGTGATTCCAGAAACCAACCATACCAACACCAACTGTCATGTACAATCGTTCAATGTTGGCTCTTAGTTTGTCTGGGCTGAACTCTTCTTCGTCTGCGATGTTCAGATCGAGTCCTCCGAGCGGCGATTCTTTCAAGACCTTAACATGGTACATTTGCTTACATTGTTAGCAGACATATCTATCGACATTCCCACAGCTTAAACCAACCTTATTGAACCGTCTGATCAAAGTCCACAGCTCCTCATTCCGCAATCCTCCCACCAATGGATCTGGCACCTCAGCAGGAGCTTCATTCCACCCCAGATCCTTCACCTCAGTCTGGTCATGGTCCAACTGTGCATAGCCCTTCTCATCATGGTCTGCATTCGCCAACACATGGCTATCAGTTAGTTGTTCTGGCGCGGCCTCGACCTTCTCCGGTTCGTCAACTGACCGAGGAGCATCGGCTGCAAATTCAGGAAAGCGGTCGACTCCCGACATCTTGCAAATTGTCGAAATTGAAAGTTGAAAAGATGAAATTCAATCATTGAATTGAGTTTCCAAGAAATATTTGAGGCGTTGAGAAATGATTGTCCCGCGTTCACGAACTATCTACGTCATAGACGGCTGAACGTGGAACTTCATTCTTGATACATCTATTTTCAGCCTCGTACTTCTCATGACTCAAAACTGGGAGATATAGTTGAACTCGATTCCTCACACTGAAACGTGGGGTTTAAGGTGTTTTGCTGAACATTGGTCTCGGCGCACTGTTGTGACAAGGGCAACACCACCCCAGGATCGCAAGATTTCATCAGCGGGACCAGTGCCCATGCTGAAAAGTCATCGTATGTGATTTGATATTTAGAGATGGGTTGCTTGCAATTATTCCACGGTCTTTCTCCGGTGAAAGAATACTTAAGAGGACTGTATGTTGTCGGTTCTGTCTCGTTTGAGATGCACTGTTTCTGTTCATTTCAGCCTCGCCAGCATCAAATCTAATAAGCAAGCGCTATGTAGACGGATATCTGCTTCTGCCCTTTTTGAGCCAACGATGCGTACCTTCTACGGAGAGAGATCAGGAAAAGACAGGCAATGGCGCTATTACCGACCTCAAATTCCTGGTGACGACTTCGATGATTTTGGTCTCGAAGATAGCCAGCTTTCCAAAATTGCCAGAACTTTCTCTCTGCTCCTGTAAAACACTTGACACACAGAAGTCTATGTGGTACGGAACAGCTACTCCCCACAGTTATCTCCCCACGAATTTTGGCCTCTATTGTGACTCCTGTCCACGTGATGCCTCTCTCCTTCACACCAACCAGGACCTGATACCTCAACGTCGCTCTTTAATTTCAACCTTCTTCCTCCCTTCTGAAATATCTTACATGTACCACCTTCCAGAATTGATTGCCGAATCAGCGATCAATCTCATGTGTGCTTGATTATACCCCTTTCAGGAACTCGCGGATCGCATATTTAGACGCCCTATTATGGTTTATTCACTTGCATCTCTGCCCGCGATAAGAGTTGATAACGGTATGAACGCGTCGTCACCTAGTAAGTGCCAAGTGCCGACTCATGAGGGTTACTCCCTGACGTTTTATGCTTTCAAACATATATACCTTGGTTTTCTTTTGTCCATCACTTCAACTCCTTCCTGCGAAGTGAGAGATGTGTAAGAAGGGCACGTTCTGCGCTCAAGTAATACTGACTTTCTCGCTTTTAACTTACTGTCTCTCTGCTGTCGACTTCCCAGCTTCTGCATCTTGAATTGTCGCTGTATCTCGAGTGTCGAGCCTGTCGGTATGATACTCTACTGACTGCGTTCCTTTTATTGTCCTTCTCCGGCATGTTCTTCCATTATCAAGGCGCGGATCGACAGTCTAAAATTTCGGTTTGACAGGGCTTCCGCCTCAACTTCCTCCTTGATGCCGCTTCTGTACTCTCAGATGTTTGACCTTGCTTTTGTCCTTGCATCCGACGGAGAGCGGCAGGAGCATCCCTAATCCTTGATGCCACTCCATGCCTTCGATGCAAATCCATCCTTCTTCTTACATCAACCTCTTTACTCCAACCCTCGAACCAGCCTTCTCACGTCATCTCTACGAGATTTGCAAGAAGTTTTTGCGGATTATCTACGAATTCACAAGGAAAAGCTGTATCCTGATTACATGAAACGTCACCCGCTTCGTCCCCCAAGTACAACATTCAACCTGAAGCTTTTCTACGCTGCTATCAGTCTACATTCCACCAATGCTTCCCTTATCTCTAACTTTGCCGTCATAACCTTATCTTCACCTCACCTCAGACCTACATCCCACACAGTAGAGTTACATTGTGCGTCCCAAGGATCTCGGCTTCCAACCACGAGGAGTGTGAGCGATCAAGTCCCTCTCAAAATGCGTCATCTTTGTTTACGCCATCTTCCACATCACACGAGACATTCTCACGGTACAACTGTCGTGACCGTCATGGATAACTTCCGAACTCGAAGTGCTTTATCTTTTACTTTGCCACAGTTCACTGACATTGAATGTCGAGGCGTAAGAGCTGCAGCGCTACGCGCCAGAAGAGGCTCGAGTGACCTGAAAGGGTGTACACAAGACGCAAGGACCCTGAATCCGCACCACTCGTATATACTCACCTGAGGAGAATAATATATTGCTCCCGCCGACCGACAAAACGGTCACCAAACAAACATCACGGTCGCCACCCAATTCATCCCATTGGCACTAACCACATCTGCAACAACCCTCAGCATTTATCCTCATTCTCGAACCTGTCGGTGCTCTTGAGGTTACACAAGGTAAGCAGCATCCCGAATGTCCACCCACAGCATAAGCTTCCAGACCGTTCTTTACTACTCCAGGTTGCCCCAAGCTTGCTTGGTCAGATTCCACTCCCTTCCCCTGCCTCACATCCTTACCCCAGATCTCCAACCCCGTATCCGCCCCCCGCACCGCATCTCAGCTTGTGTGCTTGCCCTCGGGTCTTGGTTCAGGGATTGAATGCAAGCACCCGGCATTTCGGACCGATCTGAATCCTGAAGAAAATCAAAATATTCAGGTGCTCCTTCCTCACCTGATTACCTCGATCTCGTTCCGTGAACGCAGTTACATCTCCGCATTCTTGTTTAATAGTCACTTGATGAACCTTCATGAATTTGTGGGGTTGTTTCACGAGCCGCCTTACAGCGGCGTATGTTTGGAGAGGGGGAGGCTAATATGGAGTATATTGTTTCCGCGACTTGTTCTGGAAATGGATGCGAGTGGTGTGGAGGGATACGCAATACGAATGAAGCCTTACAGGGAGGAGGTGAAGCTCTTGCCGAGTCGCCGGTTGGTATCCTCCGAGGTATTGGATAGAAGACGACGAGGAAATCTCACACGAGAAGGAGAAGGAGAGACGTCACTCAGGCTGTGAGCATTACGGGTTCTTTGCTCTCATCCTCCCTGTTGAAAGCAGAAGTTTTGATTTGATTGGAGTTTGAAGACCTCACCGAACTTTCTTTTCTTTCTGACAAGAATATCTAAGAGTCATTCATCCGGGTAAAGGACTGCCAGCCACAGAACTCTCAATCTCAGCCCCACGACCCCAGCATTCCCATCCCGAGACCGCTGCAGGAGTTCGTAGGCCTTACCTCTATCTAAAAACAGCATCAAAAATCTCGTGCCAATGTCAGACCTCACTTACGTTCCTGCACATTTCCGATAATTACCCATGAAGTGATGTTCCTTCCCGAGAGTTCCCGTTATCTTACGATCTGGCGATGCGGTGAAACTTGAGAGTCTGATCAGAGGATCCAGGTAGGAATTTTTGCGTCTGATTGTGGAGTTGGTGCGAGGTGAGCTGGAGGCGCTGGAAAGCCGACCCCGCAATGCCACCCCCACCTGAAGTTGGGTTGGGCTGCAGACCCTGCGATAAGGCTATTGGCGTATGAATGGGTTGCCTTTTTGAGCTGTTATGATCCGGGGTATGAGGCCGTGATCGGAGTTTCTTATGTGTCATCGGATTACTTGGAACAATGACATCTCTTACATTTCTGTTGAGATGGTGAGATTTTGAGGTGGTTTCTGACATTAAGTATGTATCCAAGAATAGAAGGACTGAAAACAAGGTATCAGGAGGTATCTCCGTAGCTTCATACTAAGACTGGCAGTCTGGAGACGAGCTGTCAACTAACCTCACTATCACCGCACCAGAAGTACCGAAGACGCAAAGCTCCTTATGCTACTCTATGATTCGTAGCTTCCTTTCTCTCTTTCAAGGAAACATGAGGCTATCACGACTTCCAAAAAAGCGGGTGGCTGGATCAAGAATATCCTCCCGTCCATCGGTCTTTCCCCATTCCCCATGTTTTCCTTTTCTAGCTTGAACGCTTGTCAGATGCCGAGAAGGGTGGAGTGAGATTCGATGTCGTGATTTTGGTTTCAGCGAGAAATAATTTCTTTTTGAGTCACAGAATATGGTGTCATAGTTTCGTCATCGAATAGTATCGCTGCGCTTCAGATGGCGGTCTGGTCTTTCCGTTACGATATCGATATCGTACTCCGTATTACTGGCATGAGGCACGCATGCAAGTGTTTGCGACACCGCCTTTTGGTATTTCCATCCCACTCAATTTTCTTGATGTTGATAGGAAAGGAGGTTGATGGGATGCGGATGTGTGGTGTGGTGTGCATGGCCTTCCCCGTGGGGTCGGTGTCGGAGCCGTCCTATCCTTGCGCTGCTCTTGTGGGGTGGAACAGCCGAGAGTCAGATAGATAGCCCCTACTAGGGGCTTGGAGCCGGAATGTAACGTTGGAAATCGAGATAGGGAATTCGCGACGATTTCTCCTATCTCTGTTCGTTCAGCTTCCTTAGTAAAGCTCACACCAGATAGTGACGTGCTTCATTAGTCTCATTTGTTGATTTGAGATCAGACGAAACTGGAGGATTCCGAATGGTCTTGTTTCTTCCTCCAGTGAGGTCTCGGAGCGTGTTCTAGACAGGCAGGAGCAGGTTGCGATATCTTGATCTAGAAGCATTTTGGGGAAGGAGAGATAGGATGTGTGCGGATATGGTTGGAGGGAGATAGGGGAACCCGGGGCTGGGTTGGTGGGGTTTGGTGTGTGATGACGGTGGTGGAGATGCGAAAGGTAAATTTAGAGTTTTTGAAAGGCTAGACTTTTGGGGACGTACGAGAGGAAGGCGCTGATTTGTGGTCTTGTACGGCTTTTCTGTCGAGTAATCTTGGGGTTGTGGGGGAATGGATAGAATTGCCTAAGTGGGAGGGTTTAGGGGGCTTACTGTGCCGAATTGTACCTGTGGTTTGGGACTGGTTCGGTAGACAGGCTTTTGGTGGCTTACTCAGATCGTGACGGTGCTGGAATCAAACCCTAGCTTCATGTTAGGTTTGGCGGGTTTTGACAGGTACAAGGCCTAAATGGTTAGTCAGCTCCGACATCTGAATCTTAGTGAGCTTACTCCAAACACACTCTCTATCCGTTTCCGTCACGGAGGAACCCATGGATCGAAGACAAAGTTACAACCAGGAAGATCGGCATCGCTATCAACTTCAAGTCAAGGCAACGACCTCGTCATCTCTTGACAAGGCAATACGATACAAGCATGGCTCTTACCGCACTGATCTTCAACCCTGAAACAAAGTCTCAACTCTGGCTGACACAAGCAAACATGCCTTATTCCGCCTTCTCTTCATCCCCGCATTCATTAGTCATGCCTTGAAACTTACATCAAAGATACCATTTTCCGTGCCGTGCTTCCGAGATGGGAATACACTCTCACTGCGGGGAACACATTCCGGGACTTGAGAAGCTTGAGAGGCGTGAGCGTTACAATTCCATTGTCCAAACCTTAAGCAACTGACATATGCATAGGGCGGGAAACTGCGCCTATCAGTGCAGTGCTCTACTGTACGAAGAGCACGGCTCGGTACCACGCACCTTAAAATATGGGGAGATGAGCGGCATGGTGTGCTGGGCAGAGTGGCGAGATCATGGATTTTTATTCTCGCGTTAATTGTTCTTCTTTAATTTGCTCTTCCTATCTATCAGCAGCTCTTTTTATTTTCCAATCAAAATCCTTGGGTTTCTGGGGGATGAAGTAGCTGGCTAACCTACCCCGCATTTTTGAAGTTGGACTGCGGGGTAGGTGGAGTGATATCAAGATGATATCTAAAGATCATGCAAAGAATTACTTTTTCAAGCCCGAAGACATGGGGAGATGAGAGGACAGAAGGTTAGAAGTTTATGTTTCGCACGGAAGAACCAACTCCCTTTGTTTCAGGAGAGAGGACCGAGAAGGTTGTTCGGGACCGAGATGTATGGCGGGTGAAGCAGATATGAGGACACCACTTCGTTGATTTCTCACCGTCATACTGGTTTTCTGACCGATTTTGAGGCGGGGAGTGGTAGGGAGGTGCCTGAGGAAGCTTGCATTTGGTAATTGAACGCGTGGTCTTGTCGATCTTGTTAGGTGAGTGTAGTGTCATGTGCTTGGACTTTGGAAGTCTAATGTTTAGGGCTCTCCGCAAAGTGACAAGTAGATACATATCAGCTACTTTCGATTGACGGGCAAACTTACTCCTTCCTCTTCCTCTTCTCCTTCCCAACATCTGCAACAGTTGAAACCCCCTTAAGTCGTGCAACAGAAAATCCAACACGCCATGTGTAATCTCAATTCCAACATCCCATCATCTGTCCACCCCGCATGAAAAGTCAGAACTTTATCTCCTTTACCCAAAGCCACATCACCTCACTCCGTTTCCTTCAATGGATACAGGTGCGGGTGCGGATGCGGAGGGAGAATAATGGAAATGGAAATGGATATGGATGTGGATGTTATGTCAAGGCACAGCAAATTACTAATACAGGAAACACAACATTTTGCGCCTCGGCATGACATGAACTCCTAATACCACATCGCGCTACGTTTATGACCGCATGGTGAAAAGAGGTAGACGAGGTCGTGTCTCCTGGAAATGTCGTATGTTGGTTAGCTAGTACAGTTGCTGTTCAGCCTCAATTGAATTCCTCTCTTCCATCTTTCCATGTTTTGAATTTTTTGTCTGTCTTGTGATCTCAAATTCCCAACAGAATGCTGCACAAGTCAACATGTTGTTGAATCAACAAGAATGCCGCGTCTCTTCAACTTTGGTGATCATTCATCCGGAGCCACCTCCTTTCCCCCTACCTCTCAATCTCGAGGCGAGCGGCTCCGGTAGTTCAGCCTCCGCGGCTATGTTCTTCTACTGCGAACATCATTCTCTCCCGTCCTGTACGATCCAAGCAACAAGTACCGAAATTTACGAGATGTAGACTAGTGCTTGGAAAGTGAGAAGTGATGAATTGCTGTGGTGGACAGCGGCAATGCGACTTTGCTACGCGAGAGTGGAAATGCAAGTCACCCTGCATAGGTTACATTGAACCTTAATTTTCTCTCCGTTGATGATCTTGATTTCTCCTAGTCGTTTGTTGCTTGTGGTGACGTGGAAGACAGATATTTTCCTTCCAGATGAGGAGTCGGCATACAGCCTCGCCTCGCCATTCAGCCAAAACACCTCTCAGTCACCAGCCGAAAGAACCGATAAGGCAGACAGCTTACTTATGGTCGTATGTCTGAAAAATGTTCTTGGAGCTTGAGATTGTTACTGGGAGAAAACTGGTACTCGTCTTCCCGTGCTTGCGAGGTGTGCCTCGCGCAGTTTATATTTCATTTGCGGAAGGAGAATTGTCGGCCGCGGATGCAGAGGAGGGAGGATTGAGGGTGTCATACATGGCGATCTCCGGACTTTTGAACAGATCATTGAAGTTGAGTGCATCAGTGATCGTGATCTTGCAATTGTGAGGTGTCGACTTTATTCCGATGCATTTAGGTAGTATCCGAATCTCCCTTTCACGTTCCCCTCCGGCTGCTTCCGTGGCGATCCTCAATATAGATTGCGCAGCTATTTTCAGCAATAAACCGAATCTCCCTGTTCCCTAATGCCATGCAGCAGCTATTTTCGCATACGAAGTACATCGCTTGAAAATAATGAGGGGAGTAATAGAAGCAGTGCAACTGCCTCGGTACGCTGCCGAGTCTGGGAGTGATCGGTGCTTCAAGTAAAGTGGTTGACGCCATGAGATGATGAATGAGGGGAAGGATGCACGACATCATATGTTGTGTATTAACTTATTATTAGGGCATGCAGGTAGTGAGAACTTAATCGCTTGGATGGATGGATATATTGTGATACTTGACGTTAATAATGAACCTCGGATATTGCACATTGCTCGAACGACGAACTTGATTCAAGAGCAAAAACAAAGGTTAATAGATTGAAAACTTGAAAGAGAGCGTAATCAATTCGACTACTTACCGGACTTCATCCTGGAAGGAAAGAACCTCGGTATTACAGTGCTCAATCTAAAATAAATTCAAAGAACGAAGGCAACGGGAAAACATGCGACAACACACTTCCCAATTCCTAAATTTTCGCTTCTCAAAGGCATAGGAGTATGAATAGCAAAGCAAAAATCATCCGGGACACCTGCCCCATCTAATGGCATGTCCGGATGGTGCTGACCGACCTTCTGGCTTTCCAAACACTCGTCGTCGTCGAAGTTGACAGAGATTTACCCCTGATCTCCACTCAACCCCACGTCAACACTCCGCAACCCCACCACCTCGCTTCGAAAAGTTACCCCTGATCTCCATTTATCCACCTCCGTACTCTTGGACAACTACCTGTCACCTCGCAACCGAGCAGCGCTAGAATGCTGTAAAACGCGAGATTCCGTTTCTACTCCTGGACATCAAAGCATGCATCAAGAAATAGTAATACGTAAAACTGCATCCGGACCGAATCCTGAATCCTTAACTTAATCCTGATATCACTCCATACCGTATCATACCATGGCCTCCATGCGCGCTTCAAACAAACCCCCGATTCGGCACCTTCCACAACCGCAACCGCATGCAGGCACAGCGGCAATTTCTCCCCGTCCCCGGAGTAGCCTCCTACACATCTGTCTCTCCATCTCGCGACCGCGTCCTGGGGAAGCGAGGGGTTCGCGGACGCAAGCACCCCGGGCCCGGGACTTTTACCGCTGCAAAGCACACGCGGAGAAAATATGAGATTTCACGTACCTCATCGATCTTGACAAGTTGACAGACAGACGAGCCAGGGAATAGAAGCCGTGGTACCGAGGTGTTTGGAAGCGAGAAAAAAAAATACGGGAAAGTTGAATCACTTACTGCCGGTGTCCTCTTGTACTGTTTTGTGCGTGTAATGCTGGATATTAGGTGAAAGCTACGCCCTGTGTGTGCGGATGGTATGCAATGTAACTGAAAACGGAAAGATTGAGTATGTGCACGCTGCGGAAGGCTTTGTTTGAAGAGGCGAATCTGCATCTGCTTCTCCTGCACTGCAACTGAAAACTTCGGTTACCAGGTAAAAAAAATTCTCGAGTTGTACGCGCTCTGCAGGAAGAAGAGAAGGATCAAGACAGCGCATACATACATACAGCAGGATAAAGTCTTCCGAGTACGTACATAATCCTTTGAAAAATTCCAGCATGTGAAAGATTGACGAAGCGAAAAAAAAAGGCGAGGTACATACCGTAACGAAGTTCACACCCAAAGTACGAGGTACAGAACCTTGAGTTGTCTAAAAGTAGTGAGTGATGTACTTGTACTGTGGCTTTTTTTCACATGATGATCGATGGTGAGATTAAAGTTTTCGTGCAGCAACGGCAGCAGTGTGGCTGTGGCGATGCCTCCACCTCCGTCAGCTTGGCTGGGTGGTGTGGTGTAGACAGAGCCACGAAAGCAAGAGGGAGGATGCGGAGGATGCGGAGGTGTGGCAGCCCTGGAATCAGATCAGATCAGCAGGAGAGAGGATTGTGGGGGACGGGATCATGAGAAAGTCAGATGAACGCTATCATGTGAAAGATACTTGAAGGCCTCGTATTTGGTTGTATCACGAATGAATCTCACATGTACTGTACTGATGGCTCACCCCACTCTCAAAATCACGAATAGAAATGCATGTGATAGACAGCCTTAAGACTAGGAATGAAAGGCGCAAGCAAGAGTAAGATATGGTGGTAATAGAGTTTTATTCATCTTCTGGTCATCCACTGCTCTGCTCTCCTCTCCTCCTCTGATGCTTCCAAACCAGTACTCCATCCCAAGCAACACCCCGTGCTAAAACCAACAAAGTTGTAACAAAAAACATAATAGCTAGCACAAGCAAAAAACCTCCCACAGCCGCCTTCCAAGGCAGGCAAAAGCCCGTTCTATAACCGCGGGTTCCCGTAGAAAAACTAGCTCATTCGTCTCAAGAAGACGGAGAAGAGTGCCATCCATATCCATAGCCATAGCCAAGCCATACCAAATAAGAGTAGAAAATGTGTGCCGTCATGAAGTTCGAACTGGATCAAAAAGCAAAGTCTATACTGCGCGCGCGCTAATTTCTATACGTACAAAATCAATACCGCCGTGAAAAGTTCGAGCAAAAGCGAAGATTTTGATGTCTTCGTTTTTGTCGTGTCGTGGTGTGGAGATCTCGACTCGTGGATTTCGAAGCTCGAGTAATTATCGGTCGTCCAAAAAAGTGATGTGCTCCATATGCCGTCAGGCAATTCCTCTATTGTTTCCCTTCCTTGGTTGTAACCTCCCAATTATGCTTTTGGTGAAAAAGACTTGTCGAAATAGAAGGTTACATATCCCCAGCTACACTCCCAGTTGTACTACTCTGCCCACTCGAATTAAATCCAGTATCTCCTGGCGTCAACAGATCCTGAACTGCCACTTTCGGTACTTGCGGCACCGGAAGTTTTCGTTGCGTGCCGTCCGTTCTTGACATGATGTCACTGATCGTCAGGCCTGTGCGAGGAGCAGAAATAGTGGTGCTGTTGGAGTGGTATTGACCATCGAGATGTTGGGGTTCCATGGGCGCGAGTGCAGGTGTGTGCTGTAAGGTCAAGTTACGGATACCGGGCAAGTCGTAGCCGCCGCCGTAAGGTCGGAGACGAGGTGAGTGTGCGGGTGTAGCGAGGGGTGTATGGTCTGGTGTTGGGGAGAGGGAGTCGTGGGAAAAGGTTGGGGAGGAGGGAGCCGTGCTGTTGGGGGAGTTGGGTCTCGAGCGTTTTGCATGCCGATGGGCATAATGGTCGTCTTCATCATGAGAATGAGATCTTGACATAGCGTAGGCGGAGAGGGAAGGTAGGTGGTTTCGGCTGGTGTGAGAGGAATGGTTGTAGTAGGGGTGGTGACGGTGAGGATGGGATGTTGCGAGGGTGCTTTCGCGCTCCACTTGGGTTGCGGCTGTGGCGAGGAGGTTGATGTCGAGGTTTTGGCCATTGTTGGGACTTCCGCCTAGACTTCGACCGTAGGGGTTGAGACTTGAGAGACCGCTGTTGTATTGGGCGAAGGAATGGGGAGGGGAGACGTTTGGTGAGCCGATGGCAGATGCTGGTGCGGATCTCGACATTTTGTTTGGAGGGGGCATCATCTGAGCCATTGAAGGAGTGTGTGACAATCCATTCTCAACCGCCTGCTGAACGGCTTGTTGTGCCTTATTACTCCTCCTCGAGTTGGGGTTGTTGTGTATCCTCGAGTGCCTCGTTAGTTCATCTGATCTCGAAAATCGCTTTGTGCAGCCTGGAAATTGGCAGGCGTGCGGCTTCTCGCCCGTATGTGTTCGAATGTGTCTTGTCTGATGTTCCAAGCGGTGGAACGCCTTATCGCATAGAGGACATTTGTATGGTCGGGGTAGGTCTTGTCGGTCGTCTCCATGCATCCCCCCATTCATCTGCGGCATCATACTGACGGCCGCCATTTGTGCTTCTCGCTCTGCCTCCTGCGCAGCGTGGATCTCTGCTAACTTCTTGCGTGCGGCCTCCTGCTCTCGTTCCAAGTTCGTCTGGGGATTCAGTAGACTTGAAAAATCTACCGAAGCAGATGCGCGTTGCATGTGATCGCCGCCGCAGCGATGTTGGGTAGGCTTACTGAAATCTGCCCGCAACAAAAAATTGGATGTCGAGAATTGTTGTGAAGAATAAATGTATTCTCTATGTATTCGTGGTAATAGACGTCGCGGAGTGTTGGCTCTGGTTGTGGTATATCTGTGGCGAATATTGTTGGTTTCCGGATGTGGTGGTGTGCAGTCGAGAAATTCGAAAATTCGGGGCAGTAAAATGGGGAGGAGATGTGCCGGGCGTTGTCTATTATACACTGGGAGCCACGGAACCTGGCGGACTGTGTGGGCGCAGGACTGGGTGGGGGGACGCAGCGTATCAAGATGGGGTGTGTGAGTGTAGCGGCTAGGGGAGTAGGGGCTGAGCGGAGTCGGTGGGTGGAGGTTAGCCTGGGATGGGGGTTTGATGGACGGGGGCGTGCAAGAGTCAGGGAGTGGAGCTCAGAGGTTGCGTGCTTGGCGATGGAAGAAGGCTTAATAACGACATTATCTATGTATATGTTTATGTATATATATGTACTGTTTATGTGCTCTTTATGTACGAGTATGTATCTATGGTTCTATCTCTGCTTCACTTCAGCATGATATCTGCATACATAGGTATACTTTGGAAGGCAGAATGGTAGAACAGAAGCCCAGCAGCTGGGCAGTCGGAGGCTTTTTTTGCCTTCTGGCGTGTGCCTGTAGCCGTCCTCGAACAGCCAGCCTGACATTGGCATGCCATGGCACTGTATTTGCTTTCCCTCGGGTGAGGCAACCAAATACGGCTGCTGGGGTTGGGGAAGAGAGACATGACCATTAGGCAAAGATAGGGCTCAAAAACTAAATAAACAAATAAATTATATCTTGGTTCCTGTTTGCACTGTCCTTGGTAACGTATCTGATCGGGGCGTCGGGCTTTGGGGGATCGGTGGGAGAGGCCAGGAAGAAGGGGTGAGGAATTGCTGGGGCGCATCGCTTGGGGGAAGATCGGTGTTCCGCTGAACTGGTCATCAAGCTGTTCATCAACTCAACCACAGATTCAACCACGCAAGGAACATCCATCTCGTACAAATACGACTGCATCCTCTGAGTTGTCTCTCCAAAAGTAGTCTCGCGCACTCCGAGATGCTGTCTCTATCAACACGCCTTGTGGATATTCTTCCTTCCACGGTCCTATTTTTCTTTTCCTGCACGAACCAGGCTCTTTTTTGGTGGGGAGAGTGGGGAATTATTTTCATTTTTTATCCCTTAGCTTGTGATAAGATGGAGAGGTCTAGACTAGATGGGGTAACATCGATAGAATTGGATCAGGCGGGATGTGGATTGGGCTGCGGGAGATAGTCGCGGATCGAGGAAGCGGATGCGATGCATGCTGGAGATTGGATTTCGAGGGTCGAGTCGAGGGCTGATGGGTGATGTGATGTGATGTGATGTGAGCTGTTCGATTGTTTGGAAATGGCGGTAAGTGATGTTTGCTTTCATGCATTGCATCAACCGGTTGATAGTTATGAGAGGAATGGAGAAAAAGTAAACCTCGCCTCCTTTGAAACTTCCTTTGACCTCTCATCTGCTTGCTGACTCTGCCTCGAACCGCGAGCTGAATAACACGCATACCCCGTACGTAGCACAAGCATAACCTTCCACAACATTCCGCCCAGCTTCTTACTCCAGCCCATCTCATCACACACTCCCAGTCATCTCGGTGCCTGGAACACGATCCTATTGATTCGTCATGCTGCGTTGTCCTCCCCCCAGTGATTCGACCCCATACTCGGCGTCAGATTTCAAGACCGCCCTTGAATTTGTGTGCGACTCGAACTGTAAACACCGCCCGTCATAGTTTTTGAAACGTGGGGTATCTGTTACCTTACGTTTGTCACATTGCCTGGGGCCCAATCCTTGAACGGCTCTTTGGACCCCAAAACATGGAAACTGTAAAACCTCTCCGGCGCGAATATGAGATCTGAGGAATTTCTGGGATGCCTGATTGGGTTTTGCCGGGGTTGGCCCCTTGTAAAGGTTGCTTGGATTTGTGTTCCATTCTTGGCAATGAGGGCGAGTCGTGTGCTTCACTTCTGAGTGGTGGAGATCGCGTTTATGCTTCTGAGGCTCGAGGACCAATGGCTTGATAGGTACCGGGTTGGGATATTATTTGACTTTAGATATATCTTGATTTGGAGTGATGTTGGGGGAGGCGGAAGCAGGAATGTTACGCCGGGCTGATCCTATTCTCCTCAATCCTGCCCTTGATTACCCACGAAGACACACCCCAGTTCGGAGCACTGTCTTCCTGTTGACTTTCCGAGCCTCGACCGTCCTTGATTACCTTGAATTCAGCACTACTGACTCGTGACATGGTTTGATGTCGTGATGCTAAACCTTGAAAGTGCTTGAGAGTCAAAGCCGGAAGAGAACTTATGCGACCATAAAGTTTTGAGTTCCCGCAATGACAATTGGCGTTTTGCGGGGTTAGATCATCACGAATCTGGGGATTGCTTTGAACATCTTTTGATAGAGAGACGCACTTGGACTTGGATACTTGGAGAAAGACGGTAAGATATGCATGACATGACATGTACTTAGCTATCAATCATCAAAACTCGTCACCGCTTCACATGAGTCCAGAAATCATAGGACGGCGCTTCATTCCTCCCGGGAATCTCGGTAATTGGCAATAGCATATGTTGTCTCGCTAGCAATGACTTCCGAATCCGATCACATCATACTCAAGAACCCAGCTTCACCAACGCGTGATAATGGCGGGGCAAGCGCTTCAGCCCTCCCTCCTCCTTCTTACATCCCCTCCAGTCAGAAGAAGCACAAGGCACAAATCCACCATAACTCAAGACAAACAAACGCCACTTCCACCTGCAAAGTACATCTCCCGTTCCGAACTGCTTCGGCATTGAAAAAAGGTGGTGTCGTACTTGCATCCGTCCCCATCAAAAAATCCGGGGAACTCGTAAGTTTTTCGTCTCAATTTAGTCCCTTGAAGTCCGAATCAGTTCATGAGCACATATCCTCCCACCAAGACCGTCAAGCGAAGTGATATAGGCCGGTATATAGCCG
This sequence comes from Acephala macrosclerotiorum, assembly GCA_014904845.1. Taxonomy (NCBI): domain Eukaryota; kingdom Fungi; phylum Ascomycota; class Leotiomycetes; order Helotiales; family Mollisiaceae; genus Acephala; species Acephala macrosclerotiorum. The sequence continues at coordinate 166,217 of MU119298.1, forward strand.
GTCCTTATACCCGAATTTGAGAGTGTGATGGAGGTGAAACATGGAGAGAGGATTGCATGATCTTGGAAAGGGGGAAGGTGAAGCGAAAGGAGAGAAAGGGGGAGTTTAGATGGATGAAGCGGAGGGATGGCAAGCCACAGCCTCAGTGAGGCTGAACTCGTTTCTTTTTTTAGGCGGGCATCCCTGGAGCATTGAGGCTTCCCCACGACTCCAAGGGTTTTGTGTAACGATCTCGAAACAACCTCACAAACCTCATGCCTTTTTCTACCTCATCATGCTCCTTCCAAACGTCCAAGCATGACTTCACGATACATGCCAACCCTGTCTGCCGCAACCCAAGCTCGGCATCCGTTTCTCTTGCCGACCGAGCACGCATCTTCTAGAGCAAGCGTCAACACCAGACTCACATTCACGAAGATTCCCCGGATCCCCCCTTTGGCCATTTTCCCCACTTGTAGCCACACAAGTCCCGATACAGACGCCGATCTCATCTGAGTTGTCACTCCCCAGCAAGGAACAGCTGGGTTGGAGACGTATGACTCGTGCGCGTAGATGGGTATCCTTGTGTCGATGACCGCAAACAGACAAGCCAGCAATCCAAACCAAAAATGTGTCGTCACCACCATGCCTCGATACGGGGGATTGGAATCTGGAGCACCCAGACCAAGGAAGGGGGAAGGGAAGGGATATTAGTGTCGGCGTTTGAACATTGACCGTTCTGTTTCTTGCCTCCCTTCCACCTTCCATTCCACCTTCTCCATAAAAATGAAAATATGAATCAGCGAGAAAAGAAAACAGCGGAGCGCAAATTTGCGATCAGATTCTGTTGTAAAAGCGGACCGCAAAAATATCAACAGCATCCTTTGGAGTAAAGACTCGGTCGTACTCCCACTCAGGGCCTTTCTTCGGCCCGGTGGGTGGGCATGAAGTCCTGTGGAGCTCCCCGTGTGGAGAATGCTCTCTTAATTGGGTCCGAGACCAAGTGCTGGGACGAGAAAAAGAATCGGGATCCCCTTTACAGCTTGTCCGAAACATCATCGTCGCCCCCAATTCTCTTGCAAATTTCGATAGTCTCGCAGACCCATAAATGATAATGTAAGGACGCGAACCCCCAAATAATTTTTCATGAGATGCCGTGGTTCCTGCATGTGGTGCGAGGGATTGGAGAAAAGAGGAAAGAAAATTTGCTTGTGATTTCTCGATGACGCAATTGATTCCAAAGCTGAATGAGATAGAGGCGATGTGAGTGAGATAACGGCTGAGAAGGTAAAGAGTTTTTTCATCATGATGATAAGAGGCTGTCCCGCGCTGAGTAAGACGAAGAAGAGATGAAGCGTGTACCAGCGATAGGGTACCAGGAATTCTGAATCGTGAAGCGATTGATGCAACGTGCCTGAGCGTGGTCGCGGGGTGGAGCATCACATCTTGGAGTTGATGGAGCCAGCGATAGTGGGGTGAACACTCGACCGTGCTGTAAAGCCGAATCATTTCCATTCAGGGGACCCCAAACTTCATCGACTCATTATCGCTCTCAGCTTTTCACCATCAGCTGTTGGCAACAGCATGGACACTTCCAAGCCGTCGTCGCAACACCAACTCTCACGCCAAAGTGCCAACACCGAGACCAAAACATCCCGTATCAAAAAGAGACTTTGTGACATCTTGGAGGTGCCGCTGGGGTAAAAAAGTCATAGCCAAAAGCCGACGCCAAAGCGCTGCGTTTCGAGCTTCGAAATTCGTTCTAGAAGTCCGATCCTACCCCACAGGCTCCATTTTTGGACACGGCTTCGGATTGGCGGAAAGGTTTTCCCGAAGTATAGGCTTCATACTTTCCCCTTTCAGACTGCTCGAGCCTCCAAGAAACGGTGTCCTCATCAAAAGCTGAAAAGAGACCTTAGCACTTGCCTATTTAGATCTTTTTAGACATCTAGAGCGGAAATCGAACAGCTGAGGAGAGATCGTATCTATCAGGGGCTTAATGGAGAACGAGATTCGCCACCGTGGGGAAATTTTAAATTGATCGATTAACTGGGGAAAAAGGGGTCGTCCCGAAATAGCATATCGACATTCCAACGATCTCGCCATCCCGAACCGCCGACTCGTGTGTTATCTAGGGCTGATAACTACGTGGCTCGACCAGTCGGTGCCTTTTCAGTCGTTTTCAGGATTCTGGGGCCGGGGCTGAGTATGCTTCGTAAGAGGAGGAAGTTGATACGCTCACGAACCTAGGCGCATAGCCAAACAACACTCGAGTGTTCCTCAATCCTCGAATCTCAAAGGGCACACGTTACAAGCTCCACGCCCAGTCACATCCAGAATCTGGAACAAAACAAGGGTCCCAAATGCATATTCGTTGAATTGATAGAAACGCCCTCTCCTTCATTCGGCTCCACGAAAACAGCAATGTGGGGGTCACCAATCACCTCGCATTCCATACGGAAGTAAGAATGGTAATATGCTGGGGAAACCGTAATGTGACATTTCTCATTTGTGGGGTCAAGGTTTTGCATTCACAAACACGGCTCGTCTCGTCTTATCGCTCCTCATCCAGCCATTTTCTTTGCTTTGTTTGTCGCATTTCATGCCGTGTCCGGACTCCATTCCGTGTCCGGACTCCATTCAGCATCAGCCTATGATCTTCATGATTTGTACAACTCAGCAATAAAAAAGCAATCGTGATCTTCAATTGTGACAGGATCGAGAGCGAATAGGAAGGGGACGAGTGAGCCGCAAAACATAATGATTGGGATCCGGAACGAGCTGCCAAATATCTCGAGTTGCGGGGGCGAGGAAATACGAACGGGGCATGAAAGAAACGAGGCAAGCGCCTACTGATACACTGGAGATCAATGCAATCAAATCAAGGCAAACCTCTTCCGAATCTCCACATCCTCCTCAAGGATCCCAAATCCAAGTCCCAAAATACAACTTGCTTTGCACGGAGAAATCAATCCGTAATTCCAGCATCCAGACTGCGCGGCAAAATGCTCAAATCAAAACCACCTCTTTAAATTTATCCGTTCTTCGTTCAGATTCTCACGATGCTTGGCGAGGACCCTCGGATGCGGAGACGACGGGTGATCAGACCCTGGAAATGTGGAGTTTGACAGGGAGAAGGCGCCCCCCGGGTGAGGATTCCAGCGTCGGATCAGGCACGACGAGCGAGCAAAAACGGAAAGTGGGATTGAGGAACCGCGAGGCCGCCGGATGAATTCAATACGGTAATGCGAGATAGATAGGAGGCGTCAATTTCAAGCCGCTGCGAGCCGCTCTCACCTCAGCGAATTTACACATTTCTCAAGCCCAGTGCTTGGTCCTGTCCCTGGGTTATGCAAATATGGAAGGAGAGGGGGACATCTTAAAATGGAAAGGAGGTCTGCTTCCGTAAGAGAATATGCAAAGGGAAAAGAAGGTACATGCGAAAATGATACGATTTGAAGGTATCTTAATATCTGATAGTTATCGAAGCGTGGGGGTTCACTTTCTTTTCCATGAGCTTGAGCCATAAGTTCTCTCTGCCAACACGCGGTAGGTACAAAAGAAATGACCGACGCCCGAGAACCTTACGCCCGTGTTACCTAACTTATCTTTTCTAATACACGTGGGCAAAGCTCTCATCCTTCAATTTGCATATCGGACAGCACGTGCATCTCAAAATCCCACGGACCAGAACAAGTCCACGGAACGAGACCTAGGCAGAGGAAAAGGGGGAGAAATCACATGACTCCTCATAGACGAAAGGTGGGGTTCCGCATTCTCCCGATCTCACGGCGTAAGAACTTCGAATCAAAAACCTCAAAGCTGCTGTCGCGTTCACGGTACGTACCGGATACCCACTTCCACACATGTCTTTGGCGCAGGTACGAGGTACCGAGTACATTTTGCCGAGGCCACTTCTCCTTTCATCCTAGCATGTGAAAATTGCTACAGGAGTTTTTCCATTTCGTCATTCATAATTTCAGGCCTCAGCAAATCAGAATCTAGAGGTGGAATTCATGTCAAACCTTGGGGAGGCTAGGAGGTAAGTCGGCTTCCCCGGCCCACGTGCAAGGAGAGACAAGGAAAGAAGGGAGCGGGAAACCCCCACTTCGGGATTCCATCATCGTGGTTCAGAAGCACCAAGAGACATGCGCCAAGCGAGCCGGAATCTGGCTTCACATCATCATTGCCGCTCCAATTGCCTCGGTCTTGCCGAACACTTGTTCACTTCCCCCTTGTCCGACTTCCTCATTCTCCTCATCTTGCTCAACTCAAGTCTCAAGAATTAAGACATGAAAGAAGAATTCACAGCTAATAATAACATCACAAACTCTAGGGAGTGAAGCCACACCTCCTACCTGACACCTCTCACTCCAATAACGTCAAACCCAATCCTCAGCCAAGAACCCCAAAGCAGTCTAGCAATCCCATCTATCCCCTTCAACCGGTCCTCAACGCCGGTCTTTCTCCAGATGCCAAGATTGCATCCAGATCTAACGACCGAAAGAATTCACCCGAATTTATCCAATTAGTCCCCTTCAACCTCCTACCAAGATTTAGTCGCACACGGCTCCTTTTTCGGCTCGGCTGGAAATTTTCCTATCTTCTTTCATGTGGATTTTTGAAATTTGGGAGCGCAGATGCCGTGCGCTTATGTGGCTACTCGGTGCTTTCGGTTCCTTTCCTCCTTCTCGAATTGAAAATTCTGATATCGCTGCCCCGCTGTTTCGGTTTACTTTCCTCACGGCTGACACGTTTTGAGGAGAAGCGAAGGAGGAGGATCCAGTTTTTGGGAACCCGACGATGGGGCGAGAGGATCCACTGTTTTACTCTTCGGTGCTTCTGGCGTGATCGCGCAAGGACGTGATGGGGTTATATAAGAGAGGAGGTGTGGTTGTACGGAAAGCTTATCTCTTCTTCATGGGTGGAAATAGAGGAGCTAATGCCAGGGCAAGATTCAAAGATACGCTGAGGTCATAGCCGCGGTCATCGTGATATCAGGAGCGGCCGAGTTGCGGAGAGCCTGGGATTGCGGTTATGCCTCTCTCTGGGTGAGGCGAGGTTGGTACGGAAGCGGAGAGGAAGGTGGAGAAGAAGAAAAGGGGTACAAGAAGGGGGTGCTTTAGTTAGAGCTGCGAACTTGGACGATGGATCGAGGGAAGAGGAAGGTTATGCCGAATTCCTGCCGAGGCTCTACCGGTGCTGGCGGGATGGAAATGCAGTCGTTGCTGTTGTTTCAGCCGATACAGAACGTGCTTGTGAGTTAGGGACACGTTGATGCAGGGATGAGCAGGAACGTGGTGCTTGTTTTTCGAAGCCCCAGGTGGAGACAAGAGAATGGAGGTGGCTAGTTGATGGGAGTGTAAGGAGCGAGAAGGAGGTGGATCACGTGCCATGGAGTGGCGATGATGATGTGTGGTTGCGGCGGCTGGTGTTGACCAGGCTTGTTGTCTAGAGTTCTGAGTCTACTAAACTTGGAAGAAAAGCAATATGGGAGGGAGTCATGGAGTCATGGAGTCATGGAGAGAGAGTGGTGTCGCGTGAGTTGGCATCGATGCCCGATTTTAGTCATGAGGTGGTGATGTGGCAGTTGCAAGTGCAAATGTCACGTAAGAAGATGCCTCGATCTTTCTCAATTTTGCTGTAGATTGAGGCGGTGGAAGAAATACTCCTCAGATACAGGCTATCGCGTTTCGTTGTTGCGAAAAATGCTTCCCGTGATTGATGATTTCTGTTTTAACGAGGAATAAGCGCAGATGTTGCTTGCTAGAGAAGGCAATGTGGCGTACAGTGTACATGGAGCCGCAACTTGGAATTCAAATGCAAATCGTTTTAGGAACGAATGTAGACCAGCTACATTCTGCCTGCAGAAAATTCTTCATTCGTCCAAAAGCACCAGAGGATGAAGCGACAGTAGCTTGCTGCGTTGTGAGAGGAACACCTTGAAAGTCCTGGTACCACAGCAGTATGCTGTGAGTGCGATGATTAGCACTAAATTACCTCTGCAAGATATGCGAGGTTGAGTTTGGTAAGAAAGTTTGAAGCGGAATCAGCAGTTAAATCTAGGCTCCCGCGAGACTTGAACGACGTTTCCAGCAAAAACTCGATGCGTGGATTGTCGACGAAACCTGAGTGAAATAACATCGAATCAAAATTCAAGCATCTATAGACCCTAAAGAATATCTCAGCCATGAAATATTAGTTACCTCCATGTCCCATGCAAACATTTTGGGTCGCTCCGAGGTTCTACTCCGATTGTTGCAATAACATTTGAATGATTTCCAGATGGTAAGATTTCACCTGGGGGCATCTCGGCGCCGAGAATTCGTGGTGCGGTGTCTTGGCTGCAGTCTTGAGCTCAGGTGCGTCACCCCAGCAGCCAGATTATAAAGCCCACACAAAGCAGTCAAAAATGGTGCAACAAGTCTCACGGAAATGACCGAAGACACTTAGTTGTACAACTTGGATCTGGTGTGTGTGTGTTTGTGCGTGTGCTAGTAGTCGCGGCTTTCATGTTCCTCGAGCAGCTGCGTGGTGCAGTGGGCAAGAGGAGCCTATTTTGGTGTTGGAAAGGGAAAGGGTGGTGGGTTGCGAGGACGGTGTGTACGAGGTTGAGGTCTGAGAGGATGAAGATGAAGAGACCTTCATCATGGCTAATCCCGTGATGGTCGATGGTTGGTGGTGGGAAATATGATATGAGGAAGGGTCCAAAACTCTCCTTTTCCCCCTCTTCCCCGCTTTTCGTTTGCACTTGATTGTAGTCCTGACCTCGAGGCTCGTGCAGCTCAATTCGAATTTGTTTCCCTACCCGCTTGAAGCCTTGCCTTGATGAACATTTTCAAAATGTTTTGCTATGATCTTTGCTTCTTTGACGGGTGACAAGCGTCCTGCTGCGTCCACATTAGTGATCGAGTCAAATGTCGGCTCACAACTCTCGCTTTAGTAAAAGCATAGCGAGGCAATTCAATGAGGACTTGCATATCTTTGATCTCGGGGCATGAAAAACAACGAAGATCATATCACTGGCATACTCTTTGGCACAATCCAGGGTTTTGATGCTTTCAGTCCAGGCCGTGTTGCTCGAAGAAAGCTTCGCAGAAACGTCAACGCTTGCGCACTACCATACAAGCCAGCACCAATTTTCATAAGCTCCGATTCCATCCCATGCTCTCCCCAAAGCCATGCACCCAGTGACACTAGATAGAATCAATCCCACGAAAATAAACCTCGAAAGCAAGCATCCTTCCCATTCCCCTGAACGCCATGCAAACCCGAAGCTTCAATTATTTACTGATTCCTTCGCGGTTTAGCGTTTAGCAGCATCCACCATCATCACCACGCTTGCTTGAGCCATCGTAGCATCCACCGCGAGCACCCTTATTACCGATGGAACGACGGCAAGTTGGGCCACCCCCACGAGCAATGATGCCAGCGTCGATGTCGAGCTTCTTGCGAGCAGTAACGACGTGGCCAATGGCACCGATGTCGACGGATCCTGTACAGACATACTCGTTAGTGTTGACCCACCAGCAACAATCTGGGAGATTGGTGTTGTCCTCACCACGAGTAGTAACACCGTCGCTGATAGCACCGATATCGACAGTGTTGCGCTCTGGGATCTGGAGTTGAAAGTCAGCTTATACTCTCAGCTTTGCGCTGAGATGTGGATGGAGGAAGGAAGACATACGATAGCAGAGGTAGCATAGAGAATGAGGGTAGCGAAGGTGAGGAGAGAGGTGATTCTGTATTGAGGCATGGTGAAGGTGGTGAGTTGGTTTGTTTGTGACTTGAAGCTTGAGATTTTGCGATCGAGTGATTGGCGAAGGTTGCGATTGTTTGAGAGACAAAAGCGCAAGTGTATGAACTAGTTGTTGAAGAGTGTGATTGAAGCTGTTGAGTCAAGATTGAGAAGAAGTTTGGAGTTGTGAGTTGTAAGAGGGAAGAAGGTTGTGGGAGGAGGAGGGGGGTATTTGTAGTTCGAGGCGCAAGACGGTCGAGACTGGCGACGCTAGTCCTCGTTTATTCTGTTTGCTACGTTAGATATGGCAAGAGCTCTTCAGTGAAATGGCAAGGCTGTGAGAGACTGAAGGCAGAGAGTGGAGTGTTTCATACGCACAGTTGAAGCTAAGACGGGAAAGACCCAAAGAGATCACTTTGGTGGCTTACAAAGGCAAGCAACTTAGGGCTATGCCTTATATTAGAACTATACGAGGCTGTATAATAAAGGGCTCGTTTCTCATATTCAAGATCGAGACTCTCGTGCTAGGATTATAAATTCATACTGAGAGAGAGAGGCTGAGATTTCAACACCTTCCGTTCTGGGCTCTTCACTTTGGTGGAACCATCACCGGTGAAACAGTGCGGAGTTGAATCCAAGACAAGTCAATGTACAGAAATACTGGAGCAAGGGCTCAAGATCCAAACTCTAGGTGGATGGTGTATATCTGGCTCTGGTATCAGAAGTTGAATTTGCGCTTCCTAATCAGGTACTGTACAGTACTTACCAACCAACTAGGGGAAGTCCTATGCAGGAAGTTTATTTAGCAAGTAAATTTCCAAACAACATCCTCCCATCCCTTTCTCCTTTCAAGCCTTGCGCCCATTGTCAAACCACTCCCAGTCGGCTTCGCAACTCCCTCACCCAACCTCGCCCTCTCAAGTTTGGGGACCTCAATCACCCCCCCATCTTCACTCTTAACATCAAAACCTGTAACCAACACAGCCGTGGTCCCAAGTATCTCCGCAAAAGCAAAATTGCGCCCAGGACACAAATGCTTCCCTCCTCCAAACGGGAAGTAACTCTTCTTTTGCTCTCGATCCTCAAGTCTAGCCTTGGCACTCGAATCTCCCTTCTCTTCTGGTGACACGAAGCGCGTAGCATCGAAGGAAGAGGCAGTAGGTCCCCAAGCTGCTTCATTGAGATGTGGGACACCGGCTGGGAGTTGGATATCGCAGCCAGCTTTAAGAAGGTATTCGTTCTTCCCATCTGAGAGGAGGGTGTCTTCCATTGCTCTTCTAGCTCCTAATTGTGCGTTTGCAAGTCTGATAGTTTCTCGGTATGAAGACACGAGGACTGGGCAAAGGGTGTCAAATTTCGTGATATCGATGACGGCTTCTCGTTTCCCATTGTCTGATGTTGTGAGAGTGATCATAGATTCTACTTCATTGCGGATAGTGGCTGTGGTTTCCGGTTGGGAGGAAATGAAGCAGAGGTTCCAGAAGAGAGTTGGAATAGCGTTTGCAGTTGAAACGTGGATTAGTGCTAGTTCGAACTTTCCGATGTCAATGGTAGGGATACCTTTCCGTCTGAGAAGAGCGGCTCGTACTTTGGCCATTTGGGAGACGGAGGGGTCGAGGTCGTGTTCTGCAGCGTAGTATTTGATGAGCGCTTCTTGGATTTTGGCTCGGGCTTTATATGCTGTGGGGAAGGTAATGGCGGGGAACAGATTCAGGACTAAGCCCATCAAGCCGCCATCGAAGTCCCTGTTTCGAGTATTAGATTTCGAATGATTAGAGGTAGAGTAAAATGAACATACCACAGTGCATCAACCAGAGCTGGGTCTTGCTTGAAAGGGTTGAAGGAACCGAAAAGGGCGTTGGAAGTAGCGATCGTTATTGTACCCCTCAGCCAATAATACAGGCTCTCGAGTTCGAATGTCTTCCCAAGCTCATTGACGGCAATTGCAACTCCATTTAGAGCATCGGCATTCATCTTGTGAAGATACTTCCCGCGCATAGCTTCATGAATCTCCTTGACAAATTCCGCGAGGAAGCCTGGATTCTTCTCGTCACCAGCGAATCTGACAGGAACCATGCTTTCATCTGAAACTCCAAGCATGCGCTGGGCGAACTCTAGGGTGAAGGGATCAAATGATAAGTTCTTATGACGGAAGGCATTCTGTGCCATAACTGGATCCGTGATCACGTAAAGTTTGCCGTTGATCATAGGTAAGGTGGCAATGGGCATTGGTTTTCGAGCACTGCCAAAGTTAGACCATTTAAAGTATATATAGCAGGGGAAGTACTAGAGTTTGTCAAAATAGGCGCCATGGTACTGGAAGAGGCCAATGATGTGTCCAATATATGGAACCTTGGGCTTCAGAATGGGAGGCTCTTTTGGATCGAGTTGGAGAGCGAGGCGTTGACGTATTATCAAAAGCACAGCTACAACAGCAAGAACTATAGAGGGCGTGTAACCCTGTGATAAGATACTGACTGCATCGGCTACAGACATGATGTCGTTTCTTCCCTCGATGATACTCTGTTAGCAAAAGAAGTAAAGCGTCTCTGCTGGTTACTGACTACATGAAGCACACAAAGAGGGAGAGCAGATTTGTGTAAACAAGAGAAGAGATCAAAAAGATACAAGAGAGAAGTAAGAAGGATTACCAAGATGCAGGAATGATGTTCGAGCAAACAAATCAGGTTTGAATGAATTAATTGCTGACTGCAGCAGAGGATCTTAAGCGGGAGAGGCAAGATCCGAAACTGGACCCTTGACTGGCGAGTGAACCCGAAAAGTTCAAAGCAACGAGCGAACCAATCATATCATTTTGCTCGTACAGCATAGAATCTATTAGCTCGGGTGCTAGTAACAGATTGGACGAAAGATGTGAAAGGGGGATCGTCGATGTTGTTCGAGGGGCACGGACTACAATCGAGTATCCACCACGTATACTGTGCAAATGTCGCGTCCCGCTTCTGGCCAATTCTTAACATCATTGTTCGCCAGACAGCATCGAACTGCCATTCTCCATGGCTCGCAACTTCTCGAGGTCCTACATGGCAGCTGATAATCATGGCCGCACGAGTCTGCCAGGTTAATGTGCATACCCGCGTCTGCTGGCTCCTCGTCGGCCCTCCTCTCTGATGAGCGGGATCATTGCGGAATCAACACTCGGCACCTTTGCCTCCTCGAAGGCCCGAAGCATTCGCAGATTGTCCAGAGCAGATATTGAGACGCAGTCGAGATGGGGCCAGCACACACTTGCAGCTGTTGAGAAGGAGGACTTTAATTGAGACGACAAGACATACTGGCAGCTAGGGCAAAGGGGAGAATGATCAGGACCGACTTGGACATTTTGCGACATTTACGGCGCATCGACAGACTTTGACTTTCTTGAGCTGAGGAACAGAAGACAGAAATGGAACATTTGAAATATGTCTCTGGCGACGAGCGACGGGCGCAGATATGCAGTGTAACACCTCGGATGATATTCTCACGAATGGGAGGCATCGCCGAAAGTCAGCCTCAATCCACAAGCTCATGAGCTCTTCTAATTAGGATAAAGGAGCCACCGCGACTACCGACTCTGATTCGCTGCCATAGATCACCTTCACCTTCTGCTCTTCGATACGACACGGAATCACGATGGATACATGCTGGAGCAGATATAAGATGTGAGCTTGTGGTTTGGCTGGCAGAGGATACGCGAGGGGACGGAAATATTTGCGAGGTTTTGTTTGGACATACTTGGTGTATTGTCCAAGTGCTGATATACAAGTGCTCTGCAGAATTTGCGCGTGCACATATTCGTGAGTATCTCAATGTTTAATTTGGCTGCAATCAGACGATGTCCCGGTTTCGAAGCTGTACGGAGATTGCGGTGTAAGGCGGTGCGACTGCGAGGCTAACCCACTGAGATAGTATTTCCAGGGCAACAATGTCGCTATCATACGCTGGAAAGAGTACCGTTAGCGATTGCATACCCTGTATTTTCAGGGGTTTAACGCCTATTACGCCAAAAACGAGCTTTGCCGTAGCCACGAAGGAATGGTGCCTACCATACGGTACTATCAGCAGGCTTCAGGGCTGACAACCCCAGAATACAGCGTATTTAGTGGTTTGCTGGCACTGGAAGAGGGCCTCTTTAGTGTTCTAGATACTCGAATGCCCTGTCGCAACGGTTTATGGCGCAATCTCTTAAGTCTAGTTCTTACCCATCATTTTATTTCTCTTTCTCGCACATCATTTTGTCATTTAAATTCTTCGTAGTTTGGTATTCATTGATGTACTGTCTTTCTTGCTTTCTGCGTTTGAGGATAGTTTGCTATTATAAGCTATTTTAGTCCTGGCGAGGAAAATCGACGTCATTTCACACGGGAATCCTCGACGTCCCGCAAGTCTACCACGAAAGGAAGCGCAGCAACTTTGAGCTACCGCTGCTTCACGACCCAAAGGAAACTGATATCTGGAAAACCTAGCATTAGTGCTAGGCCGGTCATACTGCAGCAGATCCCAAGTCATAATTTCGCGACTCACAGAAAGATATCTTCTGTCATCCTCCACTTCTGTTTACTAAGATACCACCCTCTGAATTTCATCACGATGCAGAAGAAATCTTCTCCCCTATACCGGTGGCTAAAGAAGCCCGGATGTCAAAGGATAGTGTTCGGAGCCGCCGGGCTCAAAACGACCACCCAAGAAGATATCACTATTCAAGATCCCGTTGAACTTCGATGCATGATTTTCGACGAAGTCATCTCATGGCCGTGGGCTATCGATGTCCACGAGACTTAAACGACACAAGGCAAATGCTTACCGACAGAAACTTTTGGACAACTATCCAAAGCTTTTCTAGTCCTCGCACTCGAGGTCGATAAATGGCTCACCTCGAGACCAAATCTAAGACGATTGAACAATGGCGAGATTTTCGATCTGGCAACGGCAGGATTTTTTTTTTTTTTTAGACTTCGTGCCATACTTTCGCAAAGACTAGTTGCTCTTACACTATGGACAAATTCTATGTGTCGGCACATTTGATGGCAAGCGATCTGAGGCGCTCTGAGTGACCCCAGTTTCAAAGATAATGTCCAACACTTCATCATCGACGTCTCCGAATATGAACATACAAGACCGTCCGTAAGTTACCTTCTGTCCGCTCTCGAGAAGATTGATCGGGAACCCAATTAGTTCCAGAACCTCAAACGCCTTGACTTGCCTGACACATCCGAAAATTACGAGCACAATCTTGATTATGGCGTTTGCTTTCCTCGCGCTAACTGGTACGGTACAGAAATATAGCGTAAGTTCTTCCATATGCAGGGGAGCTGCGGTCCAAACATATATCGCACTTCCTGTCCGAGCATCGAGGTTAGATACGGATGGGAAGGGGGAATAACTGTGAGAAATTGAAAATAATTGATCTCAGGCCATGGGCGCGGGATGGATTACAATCTGATCCGGACGAGGCTAGGGACCTTGAAGTGGCAAATCTAGAGAGTCATTTGCGATGAAGCAATGTCCGTGTGAGGATGGGACTTTCACAACCCAATTGAGAAGTTCCTGGATTTGTATGTTGTTGTTGAGAGAGGAGATAGGAGACCTTCATCCCGGGTTTAGAAACCGTTTGCCAAATTTTTTGGAACAAATCAAGTTAGAAATTTGCGTGGGAATGTCCTTACCCTACCTGTACTTTGCGACAGGCACATGTTCGCTCAGTCTTGTTGACGATATCATCTTCGTCCAAGTCGTCACGATTAGAAAGCCCCCTCTCGCCCTGGCCTTCATCTTCATAGCGGGGTGAGATTTTTGAATTCTTTGTTAGGTACAGAAACAATTTCTAAGCTCTGCAGTGAAGATGACCCTTTGAGCGAAGCTCCGACCTAGCTCATCCATTTGAGTCTGTTTTCATGCATCGTGCTGGACGTGGCGAAACTTTCAACACGCCTACATACGTGTCTTATGCCACTGGAATGAGCTTGAGCTACTCAATGCTATCTCGAAGGATCCTAACAATAAGTCAGCATTTAACGAGCTCCAGGGTGTCGATGTTGAGACTGAGAATGGTCATCACGATTCCACGTGACTGTATTGAACAAGAGCACTGGTGTACCAGAACAAAAGGGGAGAGCCGGTAAACTACTTGTTTTCTTGGTACCGGTCAATAAGTGAAGGCTAGATGGTACTGTTTTATGACTTACAAGAGATTCGGATTTGGAGCAGCCTATCAAAATACCACCAACTTACTTCGAGTCTATTCAAGAATCTGAAAAGCTTGAATGTCTTGGTTTGTTTGACAAGCTGGATGTCTATCGCAAATGGAATGAAATGACAGTGCTTTTCCACCGTCGTCGCGCTAGTATATGGATTTAGCATAATCTGTCGGGTATTCTAGGCTATTCAAAGCTCGAGATATTGTAAGGTACTGAGCACGGGAGAGGAGGTCTTGAGGAAATGTCATCTTTGAACCGGGAGGTGGAGGGCTGGACGATAATATGTTACCCCGCTTGTAGGTAGACCACGAATCAAACTGCTGTATGCATTTTCTTTGAAAACAGTCTAACAGCGAAGTCAGGCGTCCCGAGGACGGACAATGGTAAGTATTGTGCTGATATACGGAGATTGCGGCATAAAGTGATGCGACTACAGGGCCTCGTGCCCTGAAATAGTGTTCTCGGGGCAACAATATCGCCATGGAGCGCTGAAAAGAGTGCTGTAAGCGAAGAGATTCCCTATAAACCTAGGGTATTAACGCCTATTAGCTAAAGGTTCTAAAGCAACCGCATGCGGGATAGTGCCTAAAATAAGACGTAAATGGCGAGCGCTGATAGGCTGCCTAGGCTTGACAGACCCTAGAGCCACCCGAGATCTCCAGAAAGGCTTTCAGGGTTAACAGCCTGGAAATATAGCATACTTGAAGCTTCTTAGCGGTGAGATAGCGTGTCTTTAGCGTACTGGGTGCCTGAAATACCCTATAATCGCATCACTTTATGCCGCAATCTCCGTACATGCGGTGTGGCTCGCGGCGTTCCCCAAAAGCGACGTACCAGGAAATCAGTGACATTCGTTATGACTGAGGAATATGGCAGCCGAAACGTCAAAACAATGAATATAATCCTAGAACTATCCGTCAAAGTTTGCTCGAATTCAACTCTAGTTTCCTTTTTAAAAGTCCTAGAAAGACATTCCCTGTGTCACTTATTCTGCATGTTGGGAGTCTGACCTGCAATGCGATTATTCGGGACAACACTATTGTATGGTTTGCCGTAGAAAAGGGCCCCTGCCTTCCGAAAGCCTGGCAACCTCCATCTTCGCACTCTTGCAACCTATCACACCAAAGACAGAAAAAGCCTTATGTGTGGCTACGGGAGCATTCAAATCCACAGCAGCAGTAGTAATCGAAGTAAAAACAAACATATTTCCTATCGACGTTTAATTAAATCGAAATAATATAATTTTAATTAATAAAATCAAAGTTTTATTATTGTACTATAATATGTAATTGTTTAAAAAAAAAAAAGCGATAATAAATAATAAATATAATTTTTTTTTTAAAAAAAAAAAAATTAAAAATATAAAAAATTATTAAAATCGACGTATATAAAAAAATCGAAAAATAAATTTTAATCGTAATAAAATTTTAATAAATTTTATTTAATATTAAAATTATATTAAACGAAAATAATAATAATAATAAAATATAATAAATTTTATAAAATTAATTTAATTATTTATATATAAATTTTTATAAATAATAATAATATTTAAAAAAATTATATATTAAAATTATATATTAAAATTATATATTAAAATTATATAATAAATTATATAATTTTTAATTAATATATAAAAAAAAAAATTTAAATTTTTTTTATATAAAAATATAAATATAAATAAATGTAATTAATATAATTAAAATATTTTTTTTATATTAAAAAAAAAACTCGTTCGACGATTCGTTAAATAAATTAATAATAAACGAAATTTTTTTTTTTCGATATTCGACGTATATTTTATTTCGTAAATTTTATAAAAAATTATAAAATTTTCGATTTTAATAATTTATTTTAAATTTTATCGAATAATAAAAATCGATAAATTAATAAATTTTTTAATATTTAAAATAAAAACGTATTATAAAATTTTATATTATTAAATTTTTTTTTTTAAAATTTTTATTTTTTATATTAAATTATTTTTTTTAAAATTACGTAATTAAATTTTAAATATTTTTACGATTTAAAATTTTAATATTTTAAATAAAATATATTATTATAAAATTTTATATTAAATTATTACGATCGATTTAATTAATATATAATTTTTATCGACAAATTTTAATTTAATAATAATAAATTTAATTTTTTTTAAATATAATTAAATCGATTAAAAAATTACTATCGAATTTATTAAATTAATTTAAATAAAACGATAAATTTTACGTTTAAAACGTTTAAAAACGTTTAAATTAATTAAAATATATAAATTTAAAGTATTAATTTTTTTAAACGAAAAATATTAAAACTTTCGATTATATACGTATATTTTCAATATATTTTTAATCGCAAATTATTAAATATTTTATTTTATTTTATATTATTCGATTATATATGTAAAATATTACACGTTAATTATTTTATTAAATTTAAACTTTTGAAAATAATACGATTTAAAATATTTTTAAATTAATAAATAAAAATTTCGTAAAATAAAACGTATATTGAAAATTTTTAAAATTAAAAATATTAAAATTTTAAACTTAAAATACGATCGTATTAATTCGATTAAATTTAAAATTATATTAATATATTTTAATACGTATACAATAAAATTAATTAAAATTTTTAAATAATTTAATTTTAAATTTAATATATTTAAAATATTTAAAACGTTTAAAACATTTAAAAAAATAAATTATTATTTAATTAATTTAATTAAACGATTTTAATTTAATTATAATTTAATAAATTTAATAAATAATATTTTAAATTAAAATTAAATTAAATAAAAAAATAATATATCGATTTAATTATTAATAAATTTTCAATTAAATTAAAATTTATCGATATTAAAATTTTGTTTTTTAAAGTTTTTTTTAAAAATTATATAATTATAAAAATATTTAATATTTTTTATTAAAAAAACGTATATCGATTTTAATATTTAAAATAAAAATATATTTAAAAATTTTATAATTATTATTTTTTATTAAATATAATTATATTTTATTAAATACAATTGTATTTTATTACTTTATACGATAATAAATTAATAAAATCGTTTAAATTTTAAAATTTAAAAATATTTAATTAAATTTTAATTTATTTATAAATTTTATATAATTTAAATTAATTAATAAATAAAAATTATAAACGTAATTATAATCGCGAAATTTTAATATTTTTTATTAAAACGATTATATATTATTTCGAAATTATAAAATCGTCGACTTTTTAATAAATTAATTAAATCGTTATATTTAAACATTTCGATTAAATTTTATTAAAATCGTTTATAATTAAAATAATTCGTATTACGTAATAAACGCGTAATTTAATAAAAATTAATATTAATTTTTAAAATAAATAATTAATAAATTCGAAAAAAATAATTAAAAAAAATTATAAAAATAATAATATAAAAAATTATAATAATATTAAAAAATATTATATATATTTTAAAAATATATTAAAAAAAATTTAATATTAATTATATTATATTATTTAATTAATTAAAAAAAAAATATAAAATAAATAAAAATTATAATAATAAATATAATTAAAATAAATATTTAAAAAAAATATTATATTTATAAAAAAAATAAAAAATATATAAAAAATTTAAAAATTTTTTTTTTTTTAATATTTTTATTTTAAATATAAAAAAATTCGATTTTAAAAAAAAAAAAAAATAATTAAAAATTTATAAAAATAATTTTTTTATTATAAAATACGTTAATATTAAAAAATTAATTTTTTTTTAATTTATAAATTAAATTTAATATTTTAAATTATAAAAATTAATTTAATTTAAAATAAATAATATAAAAATTAAAAATATAATTAAAATTTATATTTTTATTATTATTTTTAAAAAATATAAATAAAAATATTTATAAATTTATAATATATATATATATATATAAGATTTAAATATTTATTAATTAATTATAAATTATAAATTTAATAAACGTATAAAAATTAGAAAATATAATTTTAATTTTATTATTAATATTAAATTAAAAACGAAATAAATAAATAAATTAAATAATTTATTAATTAATTATAAATTATAAATTTAATAAATACGTAAAAATTAAAAAATTTAATTTTAATTTTAATATAAATAATATTAATTTTAATTCGATTTAATATTTATATAATTATTAAATTAATTTAATTATTTAAAAAAAAATTTTAAATTTTTTTTATTATAATTTATTAATATATAAAATTTATTAATATTATAATATAAAAATTATATAATTAAAATTTAAAACAATATTAATAAATTAATATTATTTTTAAAATTTGTTAAAAATTATAAATATTAAAATTAAAATATATTTTTTTTGATTTTAAAAATTAAATAATTATAAAATATAAAATATAATATAAATAATTTTTTTTTTTAAAAAATTTATTAAATATCAATTTTATTATAATATTTATCGAATTATTTTAATTATTAATTTATTATATCGATAAATTTTAATTTAATTAAAAATTTATTAATAATCGAATTAATATATTATTTTTTATTCGATTTAATTTTAATTTAAAACGTTATTTATCGAATTTATTAAATTATAATTAAATTAAAATCGTTTAATTAAATTAATTAAATAATAATTTATTTTTTTTTTAAATTTTTTAAACGAGTTTTAAACGTTTTATATATACATCAGAAAAATTTTTTATATGCTAATTGGTTGCCAATAGTGCCAGCGACTTGCCAATGGCGCGCGCTACGCAATTATTGCATGTCTAAAACTTTGGCGCCCAATGATAGTCGATTGGTAAGTAGGTCTAGGCCTATAAGAACACCAAAACTCTCGGCTCTCGGCGGCTGCAAACGGCTGCGCTCGGCCCTTATGCAGCTACACTTAATCAATTGAGTCGCTCAGCCTCTAAGTGTCTCAATTTAAGCTCTCAATATCGAGCAGCGTAGCGCAGCGCAGCGCAACGTAATTACTACTTGCATACTTAGTCGGCATTTCTACACGCGTAAACTTTGCTTGAATCGATCGATTCTACGATCAGATTTCAAGTGGCGTTAATATTTTCAATTCTCATTCTTATCTATTCCTTCGATATTTTCAATGATTGGTCGAATAAAGCGCGACCGCTAGCTTCTTGGCAAAGAACATCAAAACTCAATAGCTCTCAACTTTGCAATTTAATATCTCAATGCGCGCTCGATAGATTTACTTGAAACTTTTATAATAGACTAAATAAGTGCTATAGATTATAAGTTTCAAATATCTAAGTATTTAGTCTTAAGCTGGTACTATTAGCAATGCTTTGGCACTATTGGCACTGGGCTGACGCTGTTGGCACTAGGCTAAAATAGCCGGTGGCGCTAGCAATCGACTAAGTTGCCATTGGCTCGCTAATAGCGCTACTAGCGCACGTGTCTTTCGGCAAAGCGGCTGGCAAAAAATATTTTTCCTGATGTTTATATATATAATCAAATAAAATCAAATAAAATCAAATAAAATCAAATAAAATAAAATAAAATATTTAATAATTTATAATTAAAAATATATTGAAAATATATATATATATATAATCGAGAGTTTTAATATTTTTCGTTTAAAAAATTTAATATTTTAAATTTATATATTTTAATTAATTTAAACGTTTTAAATTTTTTAAACGTTTTAAATATAAAATTTATCGATATAAATTTTTTATAATTTTTTACGTTTATATAATTAATAAAAAATTATAATATTAATTATAAAACGTTTTTTTAATCGTTTTTAATTTAATTAAATAATTATATTAATAATAAATTTAATTATATTATATATTTTAATATTTATTAATTTAATTTTTTTATTATAATTAAATTGTATTTATTAAAAATTAATAATATTTTTAATATTATTAAATTGGTTTTTTTAAAAATAATTCTTTTTATTAATATAAACGTATTATTAATTTATATTTTAATAATTATAATTAAAAAATATATATTAATATAATTATAAATAAATTTATTTTATAATATTTATAATATATAATTTATTAATATATTTTTATTTTTATAATATTATATAAAATTTTAAAATAATTATAATTATATTTAATAAATATAAAAAATAATTTTTTTTTAATAATTATATTAATATAAATTATTAAAAATTTATTATAAATTAAATATAAATTTAAATAATATTATAAAATTATATTTTAATTTTTTTATTTAAAAATTAAATTAAAAAAAATATTAATATTATAATTAATTATTAATTAATTATTAATTAATTTTTTAAATTATTAAAAATTATATAAAAATTTTTTTATTATTATTATATTTTTAAATTATTAATTTCGATTTCTTATAAAAAATATTAATAATTTTATTTTTAATTTTATTAATTAATTTCGAATTAAAATTTAAATTTTAATATATTAAACGAAAATAAATTTTTAATATTTTTTTTTATATTATAAAATTTAATAATCA
>MU119299.1:0-50355 GCA_014904845.1 Acephala macrosclerotiorum
AATTTTCACTCAAAAATCGGTGGGACCGAACAAATCATTCTTATTGGTGGGGTATTCTTATGTCACATGATCCTTATGGCGAGGTTTGACTGTAGAAAGTTAAATACATCGAGATCTCCTGGGTGGTGCTTTTGATGTAAGTGTCTCAGACCAGCCACCTTATGCAAAGCCGATTGTCCCCGATAATTAGATGTATTTGCAAGTCCTCCAAACTTAAGAATCGTCTCCAGTCTGATTCTGACGGCGGCAAAACCGCCTTCGGATGCAACAGCATCAAAAAAGGGGGTGTTACCTTCCAAATCAACACCATTGATGTCAGCTCCGGCCTGGATGATGGATTCCATGATATTTGAGAATACTTTTGTGTCTGATGGTCCGTTGTCATGATTTGACATTTGAGCTCGGGCAATCAAATGAAGACCTGCCTGATAGTCAGCATAGCGAAAGAGTCATCTAGAATTTACTTACACGACTTATGCTGGAAGTCTTTTACTCTCGCATCGGCTCCAAATCGAATCAAACCAGAGATGAATTTCGGTTGCGCATTACAGCAGGCAGCTAGCAGAGCTGTCCTCCCCAGCCTGTCTCTCGATTCGAGGTCTAATCCTTTCTCCACCATCAATGGAATGGCGTTTACCCTGCCTTCGCCGCCATTGCCCCAGCGTAGATTATACACGCAGGTTTCACCTCTATTGTTCTTGATGGTGGGGTCTGCGAATTTTAACCATTCTTTCAAATCCTCGAATTCAGGTAACCATGACTTGCAAATATGATGTAGCGCTGTGTTTCCATCTGAATCTTGCATGTTTGGCTTTGCGCCGTTTTCGATGTATGCGCGAACGTCGACGGCTTTCATTTGCCTCTTTCCAGCGGCAATGAGGGGAGTCACAAGGTCACTCTCTCGTGCCTGGTTGATGTTTTCTCCTGCCTTCGTCAATCTCTCAATTACTCCGGGACTCTGGTACCAGCTTTGTTGTTGATGTAGGGCAGTGCTTCCCTCGTCGTCAGTCGCGCGGGGATTGGCACCATGTCTAAGCAGAAGAGTCACGAAACGGTCTGTTCGATCCGAATCTCCGCGGCCATAACCATACTGCTCTGTCCAGGCAAACAATACGGTTTTCCCCTTCTCATCTTTGGCCTCGATATCGCTCCCTGCTTCGATCAATAGGGTAGCGGTCTTCTCCCATTCATCAACATTGCTGTGAATCACATCGCAGCCACTAGGCCGTTTGAAATGTGCCCACCCCTGAAGCGGCGTACGTCCGGGTCCACTATTCACGACTTTAAAATCCAATGGTTTATTCTTGACCAAGGCTTTGTAGGAATCGGCTGACCTCGAATGTACATCAGCTCCATGTTGAAGAAGAATGCGTACTGTTGAAGAGTCTCCAGCACATGCGGCAAGATATAATGCTGTGTTTCCGCAGCTATCTTTGGTGTTAATGTTTGCCAAGATCTCGGGATACTGAAGCAGCATTGATAAAACGTTGGCCTGGCCTGTCGAGGACGCCCAGTGTGGAAGTATAGCGGTTCTCGATTCAGGGCTCAATCGCTGCAACAGCTCAGACACAACACCTCCATTACCTGTCTCACAGGCATATTGCACAGATGTTGTTCCAATCGTGGACGGGTTCCAATAGTAATGATCGTCGTCTTCATCAGACTTCGGAGACATCGGATTCGCACCAGCATCGAGTAAGCACTGCAATACTTTGACGTGGTTGCCTTTAGCAGCGTGGTGTATTGGCGCTAGACCATCCAAATCATGAATCGTGAACGAGGCCCTTTTGCGTAGAAGAGTGGCTAGTGTTTCAGCATGTCCATGAATGGCGCAATAGGCAGTCGCCGTACGTCCTTGAGAATCGACGATATCCGGAGCTGCTCCCTTTTCTAAGAGGTGTATAGTGTACGATGTTAAGCCAGCACGGGCAGCGAGGTGAAGTGGATGGAAGTCGTCAGGTATGGACTTGACTTCTTTCAAAAACAAGAAGTCCTTCCAGCTTTCGAAGTCATGGCTACCGTATTGTAAAAAGCTATCGAATCTCGACGCAAGGTCTGGATCAATGGAATCGCATTTCGCTGCGTGATAGAGGAGGTTTTGTGAAGCGTACTGAAGGAACTGAAACTGAACCATGATTTGCTTCTGCTTCTCCAGTCCACGAGAGTCGATCTCCGTTCGGCGTTCGTTAACTGACCACGACTCGAAACAACCGGACATGAGATAATTGATGCACGCAACACTCAAGAACCGATGGACGAAAACAGGCATAAAAGCCGGAAACCACTTTCTGGTACTAGAAGCCTCTTTTGCACTAGTCCGGCTGTTGTCGAGGAGAAATTCGGTAAATGAGTGGTGAATCACTTGCACAGTATCATCCTCGAGAATCTCGAGTAAGGGGCCGCATGACGTACGAACTAGAACCTGCGCATCTTGGGAGCCTTTGAGTCCAAGTGAGTTGATCAAAGCTGCAAGTTCTGAGACTCGAAATGGTCGACTTGAATGAGTAACCCAAGAGAGCAGCATCGATTGAAATTGCAGGCTAGCTCCGGAACGGATAGAGTGTTCGTGTAGAAGATCCACGTACATGTCTCCTAGAGAGTTAGGAAGATGTTCCAGATGGTCGCATGGTGAGGCTGATCGTTGAAGAATCTCATCAAGCATAAGTCGCGCATAAAGAAATAGTCCTTGACTTTTCTGACAAAGAACATCCTTGATTATCGACTGTTCTTTCACCTTCAGAGTCCTCTCTTGCTGGTTGATCATACGATGAGTGACGTAAGTTGCAATATCGTTCTCGACCATGCGTCCTCCCAGCCGAATGTTAGTGAAGCAGGAGCCTACTAACTTCGTTTGAAGATGAGGTAGCGGGCGGCTAGTGATCACCAGCCTGATAGAGTTCGGCTTCTTTTGAGCGAGCAGTTGTAGACATTGGAGGAAATCATTCTCCTCCACTGCAAGCTCGTCTAGAGCATCAAACAGAACATAGACTTTAGGAACGGCCGACAGTGCTGACAGCAATATCCTCCAGAGTTCGTGGAATGGAATGCTCGCTACATCAGAATGTTGTTCCGTGAGCCTCTTCAATCTGACTTGCAGGGCGATGCTGTGATCCAGAAATTGATATAAGCAGTCTCGAACTAGATGGCAAGGATCGCTATTCGACTTTATGATGCGTCGAGAAAAGAAGAATAAGACTGGCGCATTCTCGTCCTTCAGCGTCCGTACCAAATTGGCTGCGACGACTGATTTGCCGCTACCTGGAGCTCCTTGAATCCATAACGCGGCCACTCCAGTATCGTGCCAATTGTTGTACTTGTCGCTCCGAAACAGCCACTCACCAGTACCAGGGACGTGTGCGTTGAGGTGTTTTCGATACTCGCTCCCTTCAGACTCGAACTCAGTTGGTGACAGCCAGGATCGAATATTTTCCAAGTCCTCGGCGGTGACTGATGACTTCAGCTTCAGATACCTAGGTAACTAGGGATAGATAATACCACTGGGGACATCCCCCTCAAGCTCACCGTCTTTTGCACACGATCAGCTGACGATTTAGTTCAGGCAGGGGCAGAGATCACTGACCGCGTCTTTCGACAAGAACGAAGTCATCATTGTCCATGTTGGCGATGATGCGAGATATTTTCCAGCTTTTACACTAGTAGAACGCGCCTTGATGACCTACTCCCAGAATGAGAGTTGAGGTTGAGGTGAGGTCAAGAAAGACCAGGCAGCAAATGTGGGGGGTGGCTGTGCCACTTAAAGCCGTGAAGCCGAGTAACCTAGGAAACAAGGTCGCACGCTTGAAACCGCAGGGTCCGCAACAGCATACCTATCCTTACGAGGTTACGAGGTTAGGACGCGATATGAGCTCAATAGTGAGCAGCGCGCCTCTGGGGGATCCATGTTAATATCAGGCGAAATTGAATTTCTTATTTCACATTTCACGAGTTCTATCAACCTAGCCTGGAAGCTGGAGGGCGTCCACTATAATTTTAACAAACAAACCCTGGAACGACACATCGATACCGTAAGTTCAAGCAATCACCTCAGTATGACTCTGCGTTAAAAGGCTGTCTCAAAGAGCTCTATTTTATAAAAATAATGCTTGCCACCCACTATGAAAAATTATTTTGGCTCATTCATATCTTGAAGGTCGAAAGTAATTACTCGAATACCCAGCGTTTACCCTCCAAACTACACTCAGCTCCCCATAGATCCCTAGTCAAAATCTGTTAGAAGATTTCTTGCGCGTTGACGAGAGTGCAAGCCAACCGCTTTTAAATGATGCAGCTGCATGATAGCTTCGGTAAGTGTTTATAATAAATCGTAGGCTTGAAGCCAGAAAGGTGATTGTATTAGTCTCGCTACAGATAGGGGCAATTGGAAAATACCAGTAATTAACTTGGTCCAAAAGCAAGATTAATGGCCGTTACTTTAATCAATTAACATAAATAGACGAAGTACCTGCTTGCACGCTGACTCCTAAGTACATAAACGTAGAGACCACAACCCAAACTCCCATTCCCAAATCCATATCGTACCTACCAACCAAATTGCTCAGAATGAAATGTCACACTCCTTCCTAAATCCACGACAAGGTCTCCAGCGACATCACGAACATCTCTCATAAGACCAATAGGACCACATGCAGCAACTATCATCCTCTCATCTTCTGCAGTGCCGCTCACAATTGATCGAATTGCAGTGCTCATGTCTGGCCGACCAAGCCTCATCGGAATGGTCGGTTCTGGTGCGGTTGGAGAACAGTTCCCTGATGCAGACCTCCCCGGGTCTGTCTCAGACTTTTCGAAACTTTGTGCTTGAGCGACGATAGTGTTGGAAGCTAGTTTTGTCTTCTGGGTGCTTGCGCTCATAGATCGAGTAAGATAGATTGTGAGATTCACAAGCGGAGAGGCAGCCAACTCGGCGAGCTCTTTCTCGAACCAGCTTTGCATTTCGTCATTTGATGTCAGTAAAGTCATTATGAAATAGTATTGGGAGCCCTACTTTGATCTCGAATAACCCAAATGAAATGGATCACAGGCCTGGCACCTCCCGGAGACATCTTACCGGTGAGGTTCAGAGCAACACCCATGGTAAATGTAGCTCCACTCCCACCAGCCACAAGAATGACATGATCAAACTTCGCAAAGTTGGGGATGGTTCCATACGGTCCATCACAAGAAGCTCTAAGAACTGCGCCTGGACTTTTCGATGTGAGTGAGTATAAGTCTTGCGTAAAGCCATCTTGGGGAGAGATAACAAGCTCGAGAGGATTGGTCGAGACGATCGTGAAGGGATGAGTCTCGATCGCTCTAACCTTTGGAATCCAGAGGAACACATGAGCACCAGCAACTGCTCTCCATGGAGTACGTCGCATGACGATGCGAACGCCGCCTTGGGGAAGCGGGTGAATAGTCGCGCGATTACTGAAGGAATACCAGAGCATCCTTGTGCCTCGAAAAATCCTATCTGAAAACCAGATGCAAGCCGCGAATATAGTGACATATGTGGATTTCGTGACAAGATCTGGTCTGTGCATGCCGGCAGTGATGAGAATCAACGCGACCATTGTGATGTGGACGATGTAGAAAGCTTCGTATCGAACACGTTTGAGTATCAATGCCGTCGAAAGTATAGAGAGCATGGCAAAGCCAGCGACTATCCCCATGACATTGTCCAACTCGAGCAAGCCTTGGAGGTGTCCACTCTCTGCCCATGTAACGATCCAGAGAAGAGCATGAAGGATTGTAAAGAAGACTGTGCAATATCCGGCCGCTTGATGGAGGATGTTCAGTCGCTCGTAGGAGTATGCTGTCAAGAAAGCCAGAGGAGTATTCTTTAGAGCCAGGAACATGATGAGAGCGATGTTGCATGTTGCTATCCTGTCACAGCATTAGCCAATGACAAGTAAGCAAGTCCAAGATGTTCATACCAGCCCATTCGCTTTGCCCAGTTCCTTGATTGACTAAGATCCATGTTTTGAAGTGTGAGGGCAATATTGATGATGAAGTATGCAGCAAACACAAGTGCATGGCCAAGAGTATTGAAGAAGGATACCCTGTGAAGCAGTCCACTTCTGATGAATCTAGATACACTTTTAGATGAGATCAGATTTGTAGTGGGGTAAATACGCACCGCGTGGCCGCAACAGTCCTTCTGCCAAACAGGCCTTTGCCTTGTGAGCGGAAGCTCATCAGCAGATTACTAGCCAGGTTAGAGATGATTACTATCACAGCAAGGGCCGCTATAGAGGCCGTGAAGTAGACAACCATCAATTCGTTAGCTGTCTGTGCCATAGCTCTCGCCAAACTTGATGGTGGAGGCGCTGAGCCTGGCGGCGGAGGCATCGATACTGAAGGCGGAGACATTGGAGAAGTATTTTGAAAGCTCATCTTCAATATCTTTTGTGCAAAAGTAAGAGCTATTGGAAACGGATTGCCGAACTGATGATAAGCTTCTAAAGATCGAGAAAGAGGAGATCTGTGCACTAAATAGAGTACAGAGAGGCTTCTCTTATCCTAGAGGAAGCGCACTTCACCATGTGGCAACTCTGATAGAGAACATGAGCGCGCGGTGATTATGCATTGGATGTTCACTTGACAGTCTAGCCAGCAGAACACCTTCCAGAAACAGGGTTGGGGAGCAAGGCGCAGAAAGATAAACACGGTTCACCTGTGCATCCGGCACGTTCAACCATCGACTTGACCCTTGTTCTTTTCCATTGGAGAAGTTAAAAAGCAAGGCCACTTGGCGCGCACTTTTCCCAGGCGACCATTATCAAAAAAATCCATGTTCGCACTCATTAAAGTCCAATCATTCCAGCAGCTGGTCTTGTAAATGACCAAGTTCTGGTCGGGTCCTCGATGATTGAGGACCTGGATCAGAGATCTCGTCACTAACTTATCCCATCTCTTGGCACAATCACTGTTTAATTTCGGATGGCCGTCTAAAAACGACTCCTTTTCAATTCGAGGATAGAAGCTACCTCAAACGGAGCGGTGACAACAATCAGGGCCGAAGATTGGAGACAAGCTTTCGTCAGATTCGACGGTTACCCCTCAACAGGAAGGCGTGTCTCTGAAACGCATAACTAGGTCGACTTGTTAGCAACGAAGATAAGTATCATAGAAGGTGAGAACCTACCAGATCAAACAATGCCACTCGCTTTTGAAATACAAGGTGGAGAATGCTGCGAAGATCCGAGTGCTACACGACGCTCAATAAGGCAGGTGGCAAGATGATAGCCTCAACAACCGCCCGGGATGCGTTGCGGCAGTTGGGGATTTCGTGCATACGCGAAAAACGCATCACTCTCATACCCTGTATCTCTTTAATCCGAAAAGACGCCGTCGTTGCAGCAGGTCTGGCCACATCAGTCAGTGGCAGCCGCGATCATACCAACTCTATCCACTCTTCCGCAATCATAAATCCAGTCAGAGATCATACCAAACCTAAATTCGAGGGGATCAATTTAGCTTCGGTAAATTACTACCGAAACGGTGCCTTAATTGGACGACCTGCCGTCTTCGTGAAGGGGGGCTTGACTGCAAAGCTCCATGTCAACCTTCTAGAAACAAGTCTATTGCTCCGTGATCTGCAATCTGGGCACTAGATCGAATCCTCCGCTGCAAATCACGTCAAGCCGGCTAAACATAACGGCTCTCTTTGCACCATTCAAGTTGTGGGAGTGACAATATTCACCCCTGACTTAGACGAGTAAGCTCTTGGCAACTTTATCTCGACACCCAAATGTGCTTTCATGCATTGAGAACGATGATATGGGACGGGACGCATTCACGCATACTCTCCAATCCTTAATTTTCACCTTCCTGAAGAGAGCACTAAGGACTAACTCCGTGACCTGATCAGTGACATTTTCGAAGATATCAGGAAGATCTTTCAGAAGTTCTCTATCCTATAGATTCTCGATGAGAAGACATGAGGTGATCTGGCAAAACATTGCATGTGAACCGCAGGTCACTCGCGATACTTCATACGATATACTTGAGGCTACCCAGGCCACCAGCTTTCCAGAGAACACGTCATAACTTCCAGAACACAGATTGCAGAACATCTCCTCCTTGTGAAACTTGGGAGTGACATCTTATCCCGCGTGGGTCTGGCTTCAGCTCTTGAGTATCTCTACAACAGGATAATGAAGACACAACTGGAAAGCGTAGTAATCGATCAGAGACAACCGGTATGTTGGCATCCATTCCTTCCGGGAAGGTGGAGTCCATTCTCTAATAAGGTATTCAGAAAACTTGCGAAGGTGCTATCCTGTCCAGAAAATATAGCCAAAGCTTTGAGTTGCTAATGAAATATCCAGATGACCTTGTCAGTGCTAGACTGTATACCGTTCCAAAAATTGAAACTCCAAATAATGATTCTCTGGCCCGTAAATTGCGCAAATGAATATGTAAAATATAGCTCAAGAGCAGTGTTCAACAATTAGGCCACCTCTTGCTCCTCGTGGAGATCCTCAACCCCCTGCTGAAGGAGACGACATTCGAGCGGCACACCGGAATATCTGCGATCATCTATCCCAGACACACCAGACGTAGCTCTCGAGACACGTCTATCGCTAGGGCCTCTTAACGGCGGCGGTGGCGACATACGACCAGCGAGCAGAGGAGAAGGTACATCAGACATCGCTGGCGAGAGACGTCCATTTGTGGATTGAAGCTCCTGCTCTGAGCCGACACGTCCGTCGGGAGAGGACAGTTCTGGTACCGTCGGAAGATCGCCCGGCATCTCGAAGAACACTGGAGGCGGTGTCATGAGTTCATGTCGCGCAGTCGAGGTATCGGGAACCTCGAATATCGCTCGGGCAGTACCATGAACCTCTACCAGCTCGCCTACCTCTTCGGGCACCCCTTCTTATCGAATGGATACGAGTCGTCTTCCTCTGCTGGTGCAGGGGTCTCTGCTTTGGCTTTGGCAGCGCGGCGGCAGTATCGCATGACCAGGAAAGTGACGATGGCAATTGGTCCCAGGACGAAAGCTCCAACTACCACTCCGACAATAATAGCCAGAAGAAAGCCTTTCGGGCCTGGTGAATTTGGCGTTGATGTTGGTGTCGATGTTGATGTTGACGTTGCGTTGACTGAGAGGATAGCGATGATGTGCTCAGGCGCACCCGCGAAGTTGGTTTCAGAGACATAAAACTTCTCACGCTCATAATCGGCTGTCAAATATGCTTCCTGTGGGAATGTCCTCCCAGGGGTATATTGAGTATCGTTCGCCGCCCTCATGATAGGGAAATATCTGGTGTTGTTTAGTACAATAGTACCCAACCGACAAATCAAAGCTGGCATACGGAAGCGTGATGTCGATGGCCGAACCTCCCACTATAGCATTTCCAATCTTTGAATGTGAAGCTTGCATTCTGGTTCACCAACTTGGAGTGCAGTGTGTCATTAACAAGATACAGCCCAGTACCAACGTCCCAGGTCAGTCCGAATGCTTTTTCGAATGCCTAACAAGCAGTCAATGGAAGCCAGATGTACGGAGTGGACGAGTCAATGAAGGTGAACACTCCTTGTGGAAGGAGATCCCATTATTTCTGCCCCGTGATAGAGCCGGATATTGCTTGTAATCCAACGGTGAGGTCTCGGGATTAGTCGGGTCCAAAAGCAAAGCTCATGTTGGTACCTGACTTCGAAGCATCATAGCCACCGAGGGCCAGACTTCCAAAAACGCCCTCGCCACCTACATATCCCTTGTCGGTACGGAACAGATACGAAGAAGCTTGACTCACGATATCGTGCGCCTGCGGTGTAAGACCAGGACAAGCTCAGTATCATAGACTTGTTCCAAAGCGTCTGCACAAAACTCGGCTGAGGATCGTTGAAGTCCGTGAAGCTGATTGGCCTTGGAGTCAGACCAAAGAGCCCAAGCCGAAGTCCAACAGCAAAGCCCGCTACCACTTGATTACTCAAGACCGTTACCCCGCTGCTGCCTTGCCATCCAATTCCCGAGACGCGTTGCCACTATACCGTTTATGTATTAGCTCCTCTGCGACAAAGTATATAAAACCTCCTCGTACGTACTGTATCTCTCTCACTACATCAAATACAAATACGTCGTGTATTTAGTGGCATGAATCAATGCTGAGCTGCTAGAATTTGACATCGTTTGAATTTTGCTCAGTCACCAGCTCACAAAGTATTTTCCTGTGTCGAACTTGACAATTGTTTTTCCTTCACCTCTGGCAGGCACTTGACGCAGGCCTTATTGCACCACGATGTCTAGGAAAATTTTCCCTTCAAAACTAGAGACCATTTCCGATTAAATCCCCATTCAGCTCCCACCCTCAGCTCTCGCTCTCGCCCTCGCACCCACAACAACCGCCCTTCCCATCCAAGTCCTCCTCTCCCCCGCCAACAATGGACATAAACCAACAGCAACTCCCTCTCTCCTAAAATTCCGCATAAACTCTCTCACATCATCTATGAATCCAGGGTCGTCAAAATCCCAGTATTGTCCGTTTCTCCATATCCATCTCCATAGTCTTCGTTGAGCAAGTAGGCCCGAGATGTAGCTGTTTAGGATGAAGAGCAGGAGTATAATGATGCTGATGGCGATGATGACTTCGGGTGGTAGGGCGGGGTAGTTTCGTGCATCGTAGCGGCCTGGATAAATTGGACGGCATGTTGGTGAGGGCGACGAGGAAGATGCTGGGATGGCAGTGTTGAGCGACGGCGCCGGCATGCTACCCATTTTGGTGGCTTGTCCGACAGAATTGCTCGAGAGGCGGTGAGTTGTTATCTTCTTTCTGGTGTTGCCGTTACGAACGCGGTTGCAAATTGACCCGACCTAGGCATTAAAGGAATGCTCTGCCTTGGAGATGTGAGTGGGAAGAAGAATGAGAATAGGACATAAGAATGTTAAGTGAGGGATGCGGGACGAACCGCCACTACAGACTTTGTTGACGTACAGACCAGAATAGCTTACCAGACTTCGACCCGTACTCCTCATCCACCATTATCGAAGGTAGAAGGTGCATCCTGTATGTATCCCGCATCGATAGACAACAAAACCCACCTCTCAATTTGAATTTTGGGATGAAAAGGATGCGTAGACGATGGGAAGCGTAAGTACCACCCTTTCAAATGATTGTAATTGTTTGGCACTCATTGCCACACCCATCGTCTTCGTCACTCCTCCAAAGAATCGCCCCAATCCTAGTATACGTCGCAGCAGTTCCTTTGACAGGCACCAAAGCAAGAGCAAAGTTATCCTTCAACGGTAAACTCCAAAGCTCAAGCTCTTTGATCGCGTCGTCCTCGAGGTCCAGCAATAGCTCAGCATGCGACTGCGGAGTGTTTTCTGAAAGATCGTTGGTACCGATGTCAAGTTTGTTACTCGTGGCGGAAGCATAATACCAAGCCCCATATCCTTGATATTTCCGCTTCCATTTCTGGTTGCAAAGCTTTGCTCTGACGCAAATACTGCCATTTGAAACTCGTCCCATTGGATCACGGCCTACGGGAGTAGTTTCTGCTGTAAGAATATCTAGATCGCCATCTTTCAGACCCTCAGAACTTTGATCGAAGATGATTTGTCCATCGATGCTCGCCCACGACCAAGACGGCGCCCTGTAGTCCGCAGGTTTTGACCAAGTATTTGATACGTGGGGGCCGAATGTGTAGTCGATACACCAACAGAGCTGATCTATCAAGGACTCTAACCATATACCAGCAAGGTATGTACCGCCATCTTTCTCCCGGTAGTGACGAGCTAAACCGGAAAGAGCGGGTAATTTATCATCCGCGCATGTTAGGAATCTCTTGCAGTAGTCTTGAACTATTTGGGTCCATGACATGGAGTCGCTGCTCGTTGTATCCAAGTATCCCGTTTGTGCGATAGGCTCGAAAGATCCAGATTCATGATACACCATTGTACCTATTCTCAGAATCGTTTCTCGTGGCTGAAAGCTCAAGAAGCGGGCCGACAACGCTTCCTCTTAGAGTGTCCATGCCCGAGTCTAGAGATCGGATGCTGCGCGATTCTCCTTTGTTGACTCTTGCGTACTCGAAAAATACAGACAACTGTGTTGTGGAATTGGCGCGTTCATGCAATAGTACCCAGACACGGCATCAGAGGGATACCGCTCCCCATAAAGTCCCGATCCGGACTCATGGTCGAGTCCAGCTGCCAAGGTCAGCCAGCTCTGGCTGTAATATTCTCCCATCTTTGGTGATTCGATATCCCAATCAAGACGAGAATCTTGTATGATGCAGAGCGAATCTATCCATATGTACCGTATACCGAACGCTTGAGTGGTGTGAACGGCGTCGCGAAATGTCGGAGAGAGATCTTGGACCAGAATCCCATGCCTTCGAATGTCCAAGGTCTCGATTGTTGTGGTCATCGGTTTGGACTGGGCCCATCGATGGCTGAGACAGATATAATGGGCACGTGTCGTTGTAAATTCTCGTACATAGACGATGTTGCAGCCCCGGCGTCCGACATCTATAACACGTCTGGGTAACAGTGGAGCAGCAGCCGGTGTTGGCGGAGCTGACCTCATCAATATCGACCCGAAACTATCAACGATGACATTGAGTGTTGATTGTTTCGTCAAGCGCCTGGCGTGAATGTCCTCCCAGAGAGGATCTCCTACTAGGATTTAGCGCAGTCCAACCCAGAATGGGGAAGGAGACAGACCTTCGTCCGCAAACAAATCCAAGGTCGCAACTTTGGAGATGAGGAACGTCTGGGTGAAGACCAAAGCAGATCGAGATTGATCAAATCGAAGCGTTGAGACACATGGAAACCCCTCGATCTCTTTCTCAGCTGCTGGTACCATATTCGAAGCCAGCGATGGGTAAGGGAACAAAACCTCGCATATCCATACACACAGCCGACATCCGCTCTTGACAGCCTTGAGCAAAGGTCCAAAAGTATCGTAGTGACGATAACCGTTGACGGAGGTTAGAGCATCCAGGGTCATAGCTCGACATAATTTGCAGGGATTGTGGGCTATTCTTGGGAGGTGAACGCCATCGTCGTCCCAAACCCACATAGTCGAATTATGTATCGCATTTGAGTCGTTCCATGCTTGCCAGCCACTAATTCTGGCCCAGAACCTATGCCCAGTCGAAGATCTCGGATCGTCTCCAAGTTGGAGGTCATCGCCCTCAAACATGGACTTATACGTCTGTTGAGACAAAGTCTTATCCATCTTGAGAGACAGCTGCGATAGGACTCAGTTGAGATCGATTATCAGTCGAATGGATGGTGGCTTGTGCCTTCTTTGCCCTCTTTCTATGAGACATCTCCAGCTTTCAGCCGCTCAGCCTCGCCATTCTGCGAGATGTCTCGATTTGCGCCTTCTGATTGGCTCAAACTTTCAGCGGCTCACTGCAATTGGAAAGACAAGGTCGTACAAGATTCTCAGCACAGGCTGTGATCTCGAATCTAGAGAAAAGAACGAAGGATGGTTCGTGCGGAATTTTTGGGGCAAAAGGAGTACTCACTAGCTCAGAGCCACGAGGTCCCTCCTGCCTACGCCACATAAACAATGCACAGAAGGCGAACTCTCAAAAGGTTGGCCAGGAAGAACACAACAAACCCAGTACAATTCACCACACACAAGTCCACAGCCCCAGTCGCAGTATGCTTGAAGTTTAAAGTATGAGGAAGAGGTTGGTTAGGCGTATATATTCATGAATCGAAACGTAAAAAAAAAATTAAAAAAAAAAAAAAAAAAAAAAAAAAAAAAAAAAAAAAAAAAAAAAAAAAAAAAAAAAAAACAGAACTCGGACCCAAGAACCAAAATCTAGGGCTCACTTCCAGAGAGCAATCATTGATCATGCTTATTCTCATCCCATTATCCCATTTCATTCCTTCATTAACTCGCCTGGGTATCATTATGCCGGATCGTGTCTACTTTAACTTTTTCGCCTCCGCCTCCTCGCTCCATGGGTGCTTGATCGTCAAGCACCAGATATCGAGGTAGTCGCAGATGGTAACAATTACATCGATCTGCTCACGTTAGCATATTTCACTCCATCCACTCTGAAAAACTTACGACAAAGCTTCCATAAACACCAATAGCCATTCCCAACATGCAGAACACATACGCAACCTGGTATGTGTCTCCACCAAGCGCACTAGGCCACCCAACTCCAATATTCTTCTGCAAAAACGGTCCTAGAGAGTCGAACACTCCATATGCAATTGGTAGTACAAGGACGTTGCCATATGGGAAGTCGAGCTTGACGAGATGAGCAGTGATGATTTGTCCGACCGAGTAGGCGTTGACGAGACCTGCGAAGAAGACGAAGGGGACCAGGTGGTTGTGTAGGATCTCGGGGTTCAGATAGAGGTATGCGGGAATCAGAGTCCAAGTAACAAAAAAGGGAATGAGCCCTAAGAGTGCGCCGCGGGACTTATCGCCTCGAGCTCGACGAGCTTTGATGACGCTTAGGGAAGCTTGGACAGTGTTCAAGACTAGCACGGATCCTCCCTGTAACATATACCACTCATTGAACGGAAGTTGGTAAATATATTCCGGGATAAATGCGTAATGTGGTATTCCAACAGTTGCGAACATGGACTGTTGCCAGAAGCTGGCTCCTCCTTTGATAGCTGTGAATGCGTATACGAATATGAGGATGACAATTCCTTCGACTGGACCGGAGATCAAGCCGAGTGTCAAGGTCTTGGTGTGGTATTCGTCCCAGGTTTGGACATAGAACGTGAGGAGCGCTATAGCAGGTCAGTAATGCCCGGATCTGCTGGGAAAGAGGCGCATACATCCGAATAGAGTCATGACTGTCTTCCAACCCATTCCTAAGTTCTGCGAGGCTGCAAAGATCAGGACCTCGAGAGAAGTGTTCACGGCATCAACACTATGGTCGAAGAGCTCTCCTAGTGGTCCGCTCTGATGGGTTCGTCGTCTGACACATCATTAGCGTGCATTCTTCCAGCCGTAAGAAGCAGCAGCAAATAACTTACGCCTGCGATCCATCGATAGCATCGAATGTCTGATACAAGAACAACCCGACAGCCCAACTAGCATATACCCAAGGCGGACAATCCTGATCCAGAGTGGGGTTATACCACAACAACGTCAACAAATTGACCACCACAAACGAGAATCCCGTCAAGGTAATCAAGTTCGGGGCCATTGACATCGGGAAACATTTTATAACGACGTGGGTATAGAACGGCTTGAGGACGTAGCGCGACAGGAGAGAGTAGTCGACGCCCGAGTATTTGTACTCTTTGAGATTAGGGAGCTTTTCTTGTCGTACGTATACCATCGTTGCAGTTGTCGGGGTCGATATAGATATCGACGATGCGGATGGAAGCGTTGATGTTGAAGAACACCAAGTCGTGTGCTGGAAATTCTTGGTCAAGGACAAATGTTCAAGTCGCGAAATTCTTGGTGAACGCGCATCGACGCCAAGACCCCACGTCATGGGTCAGGAAAGGGAATTTTAGCCGAGACATACAGGGGTTGAATAGGGACAATCTGCTGATGTGAGACCATTGTTGGTGAAGACAAGGGCGTTTATATCTTCATCATTGTCCGGGTACGTTCTGCCACTCAAAACGCTGTTGTTTGATACAGACATTTACAACTACCTAATTTTTGTTCGTCCTCGAGCCGGACTTCCTTCCTCCCCTTTCCGTCTCCTTGCTCCCGCTTTGCTCATTCCTTCCCACGTTTCCCAAGTTCTAAATCATTTAATTTTATCCAAATCGCACTCCAGACGTCGACTTCTTCCTATCCTACCTTTTACCACCTGTCTCGTCCCACATGTTCTTTCCCGTCCAATATTTCTTTGCGCTTGATAGTTTTGCTCACACACAACCCACCACACATCTGGATCCTTATTGCAATTGACATTGTGTAAGTTCCAGTTCATACACGCACATTCATGCAATTGGCTCCAGCCCGCTACCCCAATGCTGATATTGCCAGTGATGTCCAAAACCCACATCCTCTCACACTTCGCTGAACGCCAATGCACGCCATATCAGATACTCATCAACAACCACTTCCTACGCTTCTCCCCTCTCTAGATCCTTCTGCGGGTCGTTCTCTCTCAGTCCTTGCGGCGAGTCCTTCGGGTCACGTTCTCGCAGACCATCAAGCTGTCCGACATCAGTCTCTCTCCTATCGTCGGGCTTCGCAACACAATCAATCCCTTCTTCCCTCGAGTAAGTATCCGAATCATCTAAAGCACTCAAAGTACTCATCGAAGGATGCAAAACATTCTGCTCTCTCGGCACCTCTTGCTGTGTCCCAGGACTCTTCGACGGCGTTGGCGCAAACTTCGATCGTTCTCGAATCGGTCCACCATACTTGTAGAAAATAAATGGGATAGGAGCAAGCAGGACTGCTATGCCTCCAATCAAAGATCCACCTCCACCAACACCGAGGGTATTGAACATATACTGCGTGAACAAGGGTGCCGCAGCACCACATGCAGAACGGCAGACTGTGTTGGCGGCCAAGGCGCTGGCTGCGTACATCAGGTACGAGTCCGTGAGGTAATTGAGGTATGCCACGAAGATGAGCAAGATCGACGTCGCGAGGAAGACTCCTGCAAGTGTTGGAACAACCCAGTGGACCGAATTATACTCTGCGGACCATGCAAACCAGAACATTGTAATGGGGAAGAGTATTCCTCCAACCATCGCAACAGGCAAACGATCCTCAGCAACACCTTTGTGGCCTCGTTCCAACTTCTTCCTATCTCGAGATGAGTTGACGAAGATAAGCATGCCTCCAATAACAGCACCAATGACCGTACCTATCAACGGCAATTCGCCGACTCCACTATTCCATCCGCGTTTCTGTTGAAATACAATCGGGTAGATGGTGAAGAGCATGTACAAGAGTGTATAGACGACCGAGAGATAGATGGCGACGAAGAGGGAAATGGGATCGATCAAAATCCTCCAAGGCCTGGTGAGTGCGACCTTGAAAATATTTGCCAACGATCGATCAGTAGCTTCCACAGGTGCCGTGACATCCTCATACCCTTCAATTTTCAACCTTCTCAATCGTTTCGCCTTGTTCTGCAGAACAATTGGAGGCAGCGTCTCGGGGATTGTGAACATGAGAACCTCGGTGATGCCTGCGAACCAAAGCAGTACATAGAAGTTCCACCTCCAATCCTCCTTCAGCTGCAAGAATCCCGATATGACAGGTCCAAGGGCTGGGCCAACGAAGGTCATCACTGAGAACAATGCCATAGCATTTCCTCTTTCGACCGGTCCCCAGATATCCGCCAACACACCTGGAGCATTCGACAACGGCGAACTGGCAAATGTCCCAGTCAAGAATCTGCCTATCAGTAAAGCTCCAAAGTTATTCGCAAATGCGCACAGGAAGTTGAACACCAGGTACAGCGTGAACGAGATATAAAAGATC
Source organism: Acephala macrosclerotiorum (assembly GCA_014904845.1). Classification (NCBI taxonomy): domain Eukaryota; kingdom Fungi; phylum Ascomycota; class Leotiomycetes; order Helotiales; family Mollisiaceae; genus Acephala; species Acephala macrosclerotiorum. Next base: position 17,400 of record MU119299.1, read on the forward strand.
CATCTTCTCCCAAAGAACTCAGACAGCGGAGCCCAGAACAGCGGTCCAAAACAGTATCCCAGCAAGAACAGCGTGATAACCAACCCAGCAGCTTCCTCAGAAACTCCAAAATGCTCTGCGATTCCATCCAGACATCCTGATGGACTCGAAGATGCAAATGTCGCGTTCACGACTAGCAACACGGACACCACAGTTATATACCATCTTCTCGGCTCGCTCCAGTTCTTGGGATTCTCAATGTCTCCTGGCGCGAAGTCGAGGTGTCCATTTTCGTTTAGGTAGGGTATCTCTGATCGTTCGAGCGCTTTGGAGCGGTAGGGTTTGGCGGTGGGTCGGGAGAGGAAGCGCTCGATTGTGTCCATCTGTGGGACGAGAGGGGAGGTTCGATGATCTCACTGTTTACTTTCTCGATTCGGCTCGGTATAGAGAGACACGGTATTCAGAGTTCGAAGTGAAAAGAAGGAATTGATGTGTGCAGGTACAGATATATATACAAAAATGATCAAACATAAAATAGAACAGAGCAGGAAAAAAAGAGGGGCAAAAGCTCCAACAATAGAAGAAAACAAAACTGCACGTCTTAAACCCGTAGCTTCCGGTTTCGCTTTTTCTTGAGTTGACATTAAAAATCAAACGCCGCCATCGCGCATCTACATTGCGGAATTTGTCCATGCAAAATCGACGTAAACCAAACAGAGTTCCACCCCAGATCTACATCTTACCCGTTTTAGTTTAACCCGTCCAGATGAGAAAGGATCTTGCAGCGGAAATGCCTGGGTGGAGAGTCCTCCTATTGGATGAGAGGTGGGAGGTTGTGTTAGTGACGGCTATTCGGCAGCTAGCGCGTGAGCGTAAGGCTGGTGGATGTTGGAAATGGACAGGGGAGGGAATTGGGAAGAGGTTTTCGGGGTCGGTGTTAAGGGTTGGTAAGTGAAGGGGAAAGGCGGTGGGTACGGTAGGAGAGTCAGTCGTGAAAAAGGAAATTCGACGAGGGATTGAAGTGTTTGATGTAAAATTTAAGATCTACAGTGCTAGCATTCGAGTGAGTTGAAGTGAAGAAAGTGGAGGGTGAAGATGAGGGGGATTACGTCAACGACCCCTCGATTCTTAACATGAATCAGGATAATTTCTTTTTCTTCTTTTTGTCCAAGTTAATATACAATCTGAAATGTGTGAGTCCCCTTTTTCATCACCAGAAAACAAATGAGAAATAAAGAGGAGAAGCAAAATGATGCGACACTTATGCTCTAGAATTACATTGATGGCTCTTTCCAACATTGAAGTCGATGAAACGAGCTATAGATTCCCCTACTGAATATGCCGAGTCATCCTTCTTTGAATTTTCTTATAGAAGTGGAAGAAATGGTACTAACTTCCGAAGGATTTAACTTAGGCCCGAGAACAAGGTAACCTCGTACGAGGGAAGAAGAGAGTTCGAGAGGAAAGAAATATATCCTACAACATACACTAAATCAAACTCACAACAATAATGTCTACTTAAATTCTCATAACTGCATTCGATACCCGCAACTAATCCCTCGTCTCAACATAATCGACTGACTTCTCAATCCGCAGTGGTTTGCGTTCTCCGACTCTGTAATCCCATAAGTACGGAAAAGATTAAATTCCAAAGCTCAAGACAAATGACCTCATCAACTCCGTAAATGAGGAGTACTTGACTCAAACTAGTACGCCGCGAACTGAGCGAACAGATCGGACATGGCCGGATAGCCGGACATATACGTAATTCAAGAGCGCAGATAAATTTGTCTGACTGAAACGACCGACGGAGATATAAACCATAAGACGGCTTCGCTGTCCGACTCGGTCCCAGTACCGTGCCGGAAGTTCCGCAGAAGTGCGTGGGTAGAGAAATAAGAAAGCTGGTTTCAAATGTCTTCATTTTCTCATTTTAAGGTCCATCGCTCCAAACGAGACCGCCCAACTCTGTTTGTCGGCTTTCCGAGAAAACCATTATCTAGACAAGACAAAGACACAAATGCACCAAATGCTCAGTTATCAACTCCGATTGTCTCACTATACCAGCACCTTAAGCAACCGACCCAATGACCAGAGCAGCGACTCCTTCCTCCTCACTCCGAACCACGATCTTACTTGTGACGCCTGATTTAGAAGAGTAGGCCATCCGAATGTTGGCAACGACTTTGCCGCCTGTGACTGTCTTGCCGAAGAGCTTGAGGGTATGGGTTGTTGTGTTGATGGGTACATCGGTACCTTCAAGAGGTTGTAATGAGAGGGTCTTGGCGAGTTGTTCGGTTGCATCTGGGACTGTTAGCAGAGTACAATAGTCAGGGAGGAAAACTTACCAACGATGCTCTTGACACCACTGAGTTGTAGTGTTTCTTCGACTTCTTCACCAGCAGCACCAACTTGCTCCCAGATGTGGTTGAAATTTCCAGCAAATGCTGGGACAACATAATCGCTTCCAGTGAGCTCCAAATCTTCAACTTGGTACTCGTCGTCATATCCAGTCTCCTCGGGTTCACCACTTGAGGGATCAATCTCCTTTGTGGTAAACTTTAAAACATTGGTGAAGCTACTCGCTGGGAAAGAGGCCTCACCATTGACCTTCTTGAAGGAAACATAGATGGTACCTGGCTCGTCCGTTGCAAGCTTGGCAGCTGGAATGATGAAGTCCTCCTCAAGCTCTTCTTCTTCCGCTGGTGTAGCAACAACAGAGACATCCTCAAGGACCGTGTCTGGCAGTGTGTTCTTGACTTCATATTGGAGCACAATGTGCTCCTTGAAGATATGCTTGACAACGCTGACAACATACTCGGTCTCTGATTCCGTCAACTCAACCACAGGCGACGACTTCAGTACGCTGCCATATGCCTTCATCTCTGGAATCTGGAGTAGCGCTTGTTGGTATTTCTGAGCTGCAGCAGTTGCTGAAGCCGCAGCTTCTGTGCTTGATGGCGTAGCTTTGGTCGGGCCAGCCTTGGGCGCTTTGATGGTCGGAGTGATGGTGGTGAGCTTCTTGGTTCTGTCTTCGGCATCTGCCTGTTCCTTGGTGACAATTGGAATGGCCGCGATGTCGAAGGGATTATCGAAAGTTGACTTGTCGTCAGCAGTAACATACATGACAAGCTGGTGCTCAAAGTAAGGAAGGGCAAATGTATTTTCTGGTAGGTATTAGCATCCATACGTGCGAACCAAAATCACGACTCTTACCATTCTTGATGAAACGGTTCGCCATTTCATCAGTTTCGGTCATCAATCTCAGGCTCAATGCGGCGCGATCTCGAACTTCATCATCGACATCGTCTAAGCATCGAGTAAGAAGGACCTGCACGCTGCGCTTGACCTCGGGATCCTGTTGTCCAACACCGAACTTCGCCAAAGCCGTGACTGCAGCCGCTCGAACAATAGCATTCTCTAAAACGACTCTGTTGTAGATATAGCGAATGTACTTCGTTGGCTGCGAAGTCTTGGGACCTTCAAGTCCGAGCAAATGCAGAATGCGGACAGCCAATTTTGTGAATTCGCAATCCTCAATAAACTCGCAGAGATGTGCCAAAGCATCCTCCTTCGATTCAGGCACAAATTTGATCAAGTCAAACATGCTCTCCACAACCGCGCGCTTGAATTCATATCCACCTTCGTCCCGGAGAATACCACTAAGGAATGCAAGCATACCAGCTTGCTTGTTAGGGAACTTCAGGCAGAGCGTTCGGATGGCTTCCACAATCGTGATCTTGAACTCGTCTGTGATATCTGCCATGAAACCAGAAATCTGCTTCATCAAACGGTCTACACTGGCTTCGTTGCCAGTCTTCAGCAGAGTAGTGATAGCAAACGTGGCGATTGAGCGATTGGTGTTCGAGATGAGGAGTTCGATGTCTGGATTGCAGGGGTGAACTGCTTGTGGCTTGAAGGATGCGAAGTTGTGGAGGATTCGGATTGCTGCGAACTTGGTCACTGCCCGAGGGGAGGTAAGGAAGAGCTGGAGGACATGAATAGCCTGGGTGACTTCGGCATCCGTGACATCTCGCATATCGCAGATTGCCTTTGCTGCCTCGAAGTTTACCATTTCACTCTTATGTCGGAGCCAGCCGTCCAAGAGCTGCATCATAGGTTTCCGGAGCTGTGGATCTTCCTCTGCCAATTGTGCTGCCAATCGAACAAGCATCACGGTAGCCGCTGGACTCTTCACAGCACCTGCAGTCCCAAATTGCTGCACCATCTTGACCAAAGCCATCCTGTCATGCATTCTCATCTGGTATAGGAGACCGATTGCATGGTATTGTGTCATGGTCGAGTTGTTGACAGGCATTTGGCTTCCTGATGTAGAGAATCCGAGGGAGAACCCGCCCGAAGACTTCGTCGAGGAAGCAGCTTCTTGTGTTTCGCTTTGCCATCTTCGCACAACATCGCGGGCTATGGGAAGGAGGTGGTATGACGAAACGAGGGCGGCAGAAGAGACCGATGGGTTCTTGTCAACAATCGCAGTTTTCATGACTCGCTCGATGCTTTGGACAGTGGAAGCCTAGTATGGTCAATAACTGATGTTTCCTCGGTCTTTCGTGCTTACATCAATAATCCGGCAGAGGGCCCGAATCGCATTGGGTCTGTAAATTGCATCTGTGCCACCACCAGTATCCTTCATTATTGTGCTCGTAACCATAATAATATCCTCTGCAGAGTGCGCCAGCTCCTTGATGATAAGGTGGACCATCTGCCGCAGACTGGCATCTTTGTTCTGGAAGAGCTTGGAGATTCCAAAGAAGAGGGTGGTGGCTTCATTGGTAGGGAACTTCTCCCCAGTGTAGAGGAGAAGGGCGATCTTTGTGAGGAGGACGCGACATCTTCGAGGCTGTATGGGTGAGGAATTGAACAATCGTGCTGTCTAGCATTAGGTGTGTCCTGATGGAGGGGGTTCTCACCGACCTTCTTGAAATACGGATGTCCTGTCGACCCTCATGATTGCAGCATCACCGTCTTCGTCTTTCTTGCTGTAACTCATGGTGAGCGAGGTAGCTCCACAGCGTCATGAATTGCAGGGCAAGAAGGTAGCTTTTGACTTCGAAATCGATACGGGAAGTCGCGACGTAGCCAAATCGTGGGACTAACGAAGCGAGCGGAAAAACTTGCCTCCGACAACTTCAATTCAGTGAACGAACTTTTCGAAAAATTCACTTTCAACGCTAATCAAATATGTTTCTCCGCATGTTCAAAAATTCATGAGAATTCTTGCAACATTTCGTTGTTTTGAACATTGGTCAGTTCCTGAGTATTTTGGCTACAAAGGCTACAAAGGAAATCAGCGGAAGTCCTCGGCAGAGCGGACAGAGCGGGCACTAGTTCCCGCTCCGCCCTCTCTTTCCACACTTCTCATATCTTCTCACCATCCCTTTCGACCTTGATTGTTGTTGTTCTGACATTTTTTTCTGGCAGCAAAAAGCGACAAGAGCAGTTCTGACATCCATGCAGAAGTTGGAGCTGTTCACTTAGAAGTGTGGTGGCTGTAATGCTCAAATAGTTCATAAAACAATGCCGCACAGCCAAATCTTGTGCAAAATGACCCTCATACAGCTGGAGGTTCTCTGATAGCTGAAATTCTGGTTCTGATTTGTTCATTTTGAGCCTTTTCCTCGCTACATGTATTCTATACAAGCTGAATCCCTATGGTTGCCGAACAATATACGTCTAAATAAAAAGACATACCATACCCAGGAATTTCTCCAACAAAGCCCTCATAGTCTCTCACGACCTACATGTATGCTCTTGAGGCTCTGCTTCTATTCCTCTCTCTCACTTAATGCTCTAGCCTGTGGGAATCATTCACATCAAATACATCCCTCACAACCACAAAATGGTAAAAGAATTTCAGTGGGGGAATAGGGATGTACAGTGTCTAGTAAGTGCCGGAGATTTACCGTCTGACGAAAGAGGGCAAAGTGACTCCACCAAACAAGAAAAGTCAAGGAATATCAAGTACCAAGATTATCTACTTCCTATCGAGAAGTAAGAAGACTTTAATTCTTACTAAATAGAAAAATTAAGTTAATATAAAAGGAAAAAATGACAAAAAAGTAATGATTTTCCGGTGCCAGGAATCGAATCCGTTGACAAGTAGTTAAATTTTATGAAAGCGGAGCTCTCAGCTCGCTTATTTACCATATCTATGTATATTTAAATAAGCAAAATTCTCCATCGACTCGAGGAAACTTGTTTCCACCAATAGCGTCCGGTATAGTGTAGGGGTTGTAAGTAGAACTTGATACCGATGCATCGAGCCTAGACTGATAACCACGTTGAACATATTTCGCTTTCATACACATTGTGTAAACATCCGAAGAGCCCGTAAGTTCACCATAGCAAAATTAGAGTTTCTATCTAACAAATCCCAGCGGGTTCGATTCCCGGTACCGGAAATTTGGAAAATATCTTTTTTGTATCTTCTTCCCAACACCAATAACCAGTTCTCTCCTCCCATTAATTCTCCCTCTGGGTCATTGTTTGACCCTTTTTTTTTCGTCTGGCGCCGGTATTCTCGGCACTTGCAATATCTCCTTCCATGCGGCGATCGGGCAAGCTGCAAAATCCCATGCGCAGGCAAAAATCATCAAACAGCGGAACACAAAATCTCACAACGTGATATGCGCGAGCGACTCGAGTATTTTGACATCTGGCGAGGTTTTCTCGGGCTCTGAAGTCTGAAGCCTGGGTTACGACCACAGTATAATCCCTGGAAAAACTGAAGGATACTTCGTACTTGTATTGCAGTACTGCTTTGAATTTCGACTGGGGGAGCACGTTCTATACCTGTGATTTTTAACTTTCCCAAGCCTTGCTTCTTTATTGATAGTCAACCTCGTGAGAATGTAAAAAAAAAAAAAAAAAAATTATTGGGGTGTGTCCGTCCGGAGTTTTAAGCTTAATATATTGTCAATCTATTGAACCTATTGCTTGAAAATTGCAAAATGTATGCCGTTTTGAGGTTTATATGCAAGTGTTTCAGAATAAAGGCAGCATGCAATTAATTACTCATCCTTGAATTCCAAGCACTATTCATACCGAATTTTAGTAACCCTATGCATTTATCAGGACGCTATCCATTTTGAAGGATCATCTCGAGCTCCACAACGTTCGAGTTTATCTTCCTCCCTTTCTCAAAATCATTGTGAAGACGAGGATGTCGACATTCGCGAATGTCGTCGCAGCGCCTCTGTTGGAACATGAATATCATCAACAATGAACCGTGGATTCTACACTCTATTCCCAGCAGCATCAGCTGCAATCGAAGGAAATAAGTCCGATCACAGAATTTTTCGGCGATATCGTTCGGTCTTGGTCTCCCATACATTTGCTGGTGGTGCATCATCACACTTGCAGCTTGCCGAGGGAGCCTTATACCTCATGACTTTCAATCTCCCAGTCTCGCGAGGACTTTGCCAAGATTCGACCAGCTGCGCTATGATCTTACATGTGGTAAGACGAAGCAACCGTCTCGATTTGAAGCCAAGGATAATTGCGACACATTCGAGCTGAAAATGGAAGACTTATGCTCTGTCACAGTTTCTCTTCTTGCATTTACCCCGAGAATAAGGCCTCCCTTATGGGGTCTGAACCCCCTCGCATCATTGTGCATGTGACTCATCGTAAATAAGGGCTCGGTCCGCGGCGATTCTTCACTTCTCGTACCATGCATTAGTACTTGTCAACTTGGTCGCAGTACTGGTAGGCATATATGGCGTTGATACCAGTCTGATTGAACGAATATCCATAATAAGTGGTTCTCTTAAGAACGTTAATATTGCGTTGGGAGACAATGCCCTGCGCGGCTCAATTCTGTCCCTTGAAGCAAAAACCTCAAACGAAAGACGTCGCCATAATTTTTTTCGATGCCGAAGACGATGCTACTGGCCTGTGATTGAGGCTGGTATGACAACTCAAAAAGACTTTTCCGCCACTTTTCCAGCTCACTTGACTGTAGTGGGCTACCTTGCTCTCTGATCTCACTAAAAGGCATTGACATGCAGCGAACTGGTGATCTCGGGACTCTGCGGAAGTCCCATGCAAAGTGCCCCTAGGCAGTTCATATAGTGGCAAGTACACCATGGACAGTCCCTTTAAAGTCATAAAAGTGCAGTGCAACAAATCTAGGCTCAGCTTGCATATCGATGACACAGCTGCACCAGCAACAGAACTGTGAATGGACAGCGCAATCTCCGTGATCAATGTTTTGCAATCTTCGATATGTCCTAGAGGATGTTAGTTATGTCCGGAGAAAGATAGTTAAAGAGAATGAAAGTTCCGTGCAACACTCTCACCAAATTAACCCTTCAATGTGCTTAGTAGACAGTCTATTGTAGTCAAGAAGAATGCCGACTCGGAAGTACCACGAAAGCAAACGGCAACGATCGCGAATAGTTTGAAGTAGCTTTTTCTCACACTTCTGCAGTTATGATTTCCTGTTGCTAGAGTTTGCAACCGTTTAAACAAGGCATAAATGTGAACGATATTGTCGTGTAGGATATCAGACTGATCCGACCTAGTGGCAAAAAAGGAGGTCCTCTTTCTTGCGTTGGACTGGACGAATGTTACGGCGGGATTGTGTTTTCCGTTTGAGATTGCCAAAGTGCGGTAACCTTGTCTTAGTGTTGACAAGTCCCTTTAGGACGGCCTGGAATCGATTAGGATCGATCTCATTCATGACGAGCGGAATCACTTCTTCCAATCGAGCGTCGTGGTCAACCAAAGACCCACGGGAGTTGATTGTATCGATGACTGGGCGGGCACTGGGCGGGCACTGCAGGAAATTCGACCGCGGAATTCGGACTGTCGTTGCCTCAACTGCAGTTTGTTAGTAGAGCTTTTATTTCGGATTGAGATGTTGCGGGATCTTTTCGCTGACTGAATTGGAGGCTGGTGTCTTACTAGTAGTGAGGAGCTGCTCTTCGGCTCTCTTCGCCAGAACCAAAAACTCAATCTAGGAATTTTTGCTTCATGAATGTCGGATCTAGCGTATCCGCATAACCTAGAAATTCGATGTCGGACAGCATGTTTCTCGCAGGTACTTTCCTTCTGTGTACCAGCTGGGCCGTCGGCCATTGCTACGTGGAAATGAGCACTGCATGCGAGGTGTAGTGCCAGATATTTCGCCAATTTCTCTTCGGTGCTCGTAGTGGCTGAGCCGGCTTGAGGCTCATCAAGATCCATTTGGCTACTGGTGCGAATGCTGGCTGTGGCATCATTGGTCTTTGAAACGGTTAGTCACGCCAAAAGAATTCGCGATGATAACTCACAAGGTGGTCTTCCTTCCATGAGAATCCCCAAGCTCTCGTGATGATCTCCCATTCCTATGGAGTCACTAACATTTCGTGGCCAACATGTAAGATTTGACGTACAGCACGCCTTGGCAAACCCTCTTCCGCATACTTGCTTACCACAGAGTACCATGGTTGGACGTGGTTGTTTCGGTAGAGTGGCTGCTGTCCGTCCAGTCGTCCATGTCGCTTGGCTGAATTTTGTTCTTGACATTCTCAGTGCTCGAATATTGACTCATCGAAATTCGAATGACGTTCACCAGCTCCTCCCCAAACACATAATATAGTCCGAGAATTAGCTTCTCTTTTATATTCACTTGAAAGAAGGCTTTTCGGAGGGCCGCTATCATTGTGTGTTCTTCGTCTTCTGCAGCGGATTCTCGGGGATGCCATCAGAATCTAGCACACTACAAATGGGGAAAGTGCAAGTGTGATTAGGAGTTGTGCTAGAATGACGAGATATTTTTTTGGGCAGAATGAATAGCGCCTAAGTGCATAGTAATGATTGATTGCCTCAATTGAAATGCCTGCAGGGATAGATTGACTGAATTGAAAGTTCTCCGAGAACAACGAAGATCTAAGCCATTCGCCATTTCATCAAAGGACCGGGAAGTTTCCTATACATTGAGACTTAAGGATAGGGCATCCTGGAACGTAGCTCTGATCCTATTTGGGGTGATCTAGGTTATCGGCTGATCAGATCAGCGGCAGCGAGAGCACTTCTCACGAATGGAAGACGAACATGGCGGAAACTCAGCCAGAGATTCCACCCAACAAGAAGTCGATCGGCCTTCCTCCGCGGAACATTGACTCCTTTCGAGAGGGGATCGCGAGGCTGTGGCGGGATGACAAATACACGATCGACCAAGTTCGCGAGTATATCAGGGAGAAGCACAGGAACACGATCTCTGGAATGTTATCGGCAGAGCCTTGGTACGATGGGGAATCAGAAAGCCTTGCAAGCGACCGAACAAGAACAAGAAAGGAGGAACCAAGCAAAACCTCGAATCTTGGCGTAATGAGTTACTAGAATGGAGGGGAGATGGGCTCTCAATTTATAATTGCCAGTATAGCTTAAACCCTAGATGACTCCGGGAAACGAGAGCAAGGGCAAGCGCAACGGCTTTTCCTTTGTATGTTTGGCATCAAAAGCTTCGAATAAAAATATCCCTTTATCTGTGCATTTGCTTGTGATATAGTACTTCTGCTTCCCGAGCCAGTGGCTGTCGAGTGCAACTTGCAGAGTCCAGATAGTCATTGCGCCTCGAGAGTGCGACGAAGAGGGAGGTGCTGTCGGGGCTTGATACCAATTCTTCAGGCCTTCCACCTCTCGTGGAAGATGTTGTTCGACTTGCTTTGCGCAGAGAACGAAATAATGAACGGCTTTGTGCTTCCAGGACTGAAAGTCGAACCTGGTAACCAATTGCACATCCTGATGTACACCGTCAGCATTCATGATTTACCGTGGAGGGCAAGTTGAAAGGGACGAACTTTTATCCAGACAACAGATGGGAAGTGCGAATAGACGCCCACCGCGATCTGACTCAGGTATTGCTTTCTGGCGTTGTTGAGGTAGTGGCGTACAGATCCTTTGAGGGTTGCAAGCGCTCTAAGAACACATGAGTATCGGTCAAGTAAGTGGCGGATTGAATGGGCAGAATGAACCTACGAGACTCTAGCGGTAGCTGGGGCCGTCACTAGATATGCCTGCCAACGGCTTCGCAGCGCCACGAGCAGATATGCCATGGAGCCTCCCCCGCCACTCAGCACGATGGTGCTGATGGGCAGTGTCGCACGAGGCAGTTCGCTGCGTAATCTTTGGAGTGCGTGGTCGATCTCCTTATAAACGCCCTTCAAGAAATCAGCAAACAATTTCCGCATGACCTCCCTGTGAGGCATATAATCGTTAGCTATGCATGTGGCATGATAATAAAGTCTGGGGAAGAGGGGACCACATACGGGGGGATCGTGAGCTGGCGCCCGTCCAAGGAGATCTTTGGTTGCGCGGAAGTGAGGGCGTTATCAGTACTGGGCTTCGTTTGCTTCTTGGCCACAGGCACACGCCATCCTGGCGGTAGCGATAGGACGGTCATGTTCTCTCCATCGAAGGCATGTCGAGCTCGCTCCCACTCTGCTCCGAGCATTAGTTCCTGTGCCAGAATTTTCGGGTCATCCTCGATATTTGTATCACGCAGGAAGACAGCAATGTGGCGAGCAAAGCAATCATCGATCGTCCCTACGCTCCCGGTACGTGCTCCTGTTCCATTAATTGGGTAGGTTTGTGCCATGCAGTCTGCTGGGTCCCCTTCGATCACCCCCAGTGCGGTATCGCATGTGGCGCCACCAATGTCACACGTGATTGCCCACGTCCCAGGTCGCGGTTGAAGGCAGTCCACCAAAAATTCGCAACTAGCTTGCGCTTCCGTTAGATTTGCTGTCACACTAGAGCCCGGTAAGAGCTCTTGGAACACTTGGTCGGCCAGCATCTGGAAGTCGAGCCGAGTAGAGTCGCTCCAACATCCAGGCACGGTAAGGTACCATCGTGCATTTAGGCCGTCTTTGCTAAGAGGCCCGACTTGGCAGACATGGTCGAGAAGACTCTTACCAAGACATCGCAGATAGTCCGCGATCCACTTCTCGAGCTCGTGTTCAGAGGCAGGGCGGCTCGTCGAGTGGTGCTCGTGGGACCGCAAGTCTTCACCAAAGAATGTTTTGAAATGCGATTTGACGCGATGTTCTGCACCGCAGCCACTACCCCAGCTTGTAACCCGGCCATCCTGTCCATAGGCAAGCTTTGTAGGAATCTTCCCCGTGCTGAATTGTTGTATTGGGGAGAAATCGTCCGGGCCAGCCAAGATCAAGCATTCTGCACCTACATTCTTTCATTTAGCCTCTAGTGAATAGCGATAGCGCGTCCCGCACGTGGAAATCACTTACCAGATGCTGTCATCCCAAAGTCAACGAAGATAATTGCGTTCATTTTCGTTAGCTATGATTTTCGGTTCTCCTTTGACTGGCAGACTGGAAGGCATGCTTTCATGTATTATTTGCTATGTCCCAAGTCAAGAAGGAGGGGATTACTTTTGGACGTGATAGAAGACAGTCTCGGCTCCTAAGACAGAGGCGTTTGCGTAAGCAAGTATTGTCTTAACTATAAACATTTAAGGGGAATGGTCTGGGTGAGAGACGGAGATATCTATTGCAGTTTTAAACTGTCAAAATGATAGAAGCCCCCATTGAACATGATCTGTGCCAACTCTTTGCACACCCGGACGGATTGCTGGGTCGAATAGTTAGACTTGGCAAGCGTACTTCGAACCACTTCATCAGCCCTTCCCGTTCCGGGCTTTCTCCTTCCCGCGTTCTCATTTTGATGAAGGTCTAGTAAAATGTTCAGGCGCTTTTTATTTAGGCATCGGTAAGCATAAAGACACAGTACTTAGTACTGTTTTAGTACCAGATGTCTTATTTGGTGAATAAGGGAGGTATGCTCATGAGTAAGACGTTTGATTCTTGGGTCAATATATTCGGAGCACCAAAGCATAGATGGAATGGCTAGGAGAGGTTGAAAATTCATCCCCCTTGGTGCAAATGAATCGATAGTCACGCTAAGATGAGACAAGAGATTAGTCTAGACACAGATCAACAACTTTGTTTGTGTGTTTGGAATGATATTAAAGACAGTTTTTGGTCGGAAACAAAGAATTCGAATATTTGGCATATTGAGTTCAGGCGTGCTAAAAGGGAGGTTGCAGATACGCGGCCCACGGGTCCATGTGGCTGAAACAAGAAAATAGTCTCAAGTGGCATACAAAGGACTTGAATGTTTGAGGTGTCCAGTTAGGCAGGCGCGAAATAGCTAACTAGTGACCTCTAGTCTTTCTTCGACCAAGACAAAGGATTGAGTATGACACGTCATACTCCGTGAGTGCTGCAAACAGACAAAGAGTTAAGACAAGAATTGATACTTTCCAAAGAGCCGACAACGCGTGAAATGGAAGCAGAATCCATTTGATCTGTAAAAGCAGAGTGGCCCACGACTCCTGAACGTCAAATTTTTTTCACATCTTCTCCAACTCCGGCTCCCCGTTCACTACAACAATATGGACACGGTTGCTATTATTCTCCTCTCGATCCTTGTAGCAACAACTGTATTGTTTCTCGGTCTGCTATGGGTTCTTGTATGCATTCGGAATCGAAACGAAACACCGCGAGCATATGAGGTTGAGACACCACCGCGGGATGTAATAGAACAAATTGACCAACTTGAAGTTCCGTTTGCACCTGAAGAGCCGGCTTCTTGGAATGATGTCAAAGATTCTTTGTTCACCTTGGGCATGATGGGTCAAATCAGGGAAGAACACACGTGCTCAGACTCTTACAACGCGAAGAATATCTTGGACAAGCTTGGGTATCACAGCATTCTACCATCGACAATTCAGCATCTCTTTGGAACGAAGAACGCACGTTCATATGCTATACAACACATCGCTGTATGGATCGCTTTTGAGAAGACTTCTTTGGATGGCAGACCGGAATCTTCATTGTTACCCTTTTCACCATCCTATATTCGGATCTTGAAGGCAATACGAGATGAGAGAGGTGAAGGCAAGTTCAGATCCAACTACAATTAACCACCAGCTAACCTTTCACAGCGGATCCAGAACAGTATCGCCTAGGTTTGCAATCTATAATTGGATCTTGAATTAGACCTGTAGGATACAACGAGACGAATATGGAAGCAACACTTCAGCTTCTTGAAGCACTGTTTGAGCCACACATAACGAGATTTTACGTCACCTGGCGCGAAAGCTATCAGAAAGGAATTTCTCAACTTATAAACCTACAGCTACACCTGCTACAAGCGCCACAAAACCTCGAATTTATATGGAAGGAAACATCTGGAGCGGCGATTTGTGTCCATCAAGGTCTATATGCCCATGTTGGAGAGAACGGCGAGCAGCTTGAAGTCCCAAATGAGTTGATTCAAGCAAGAATTGAAAGTGTACTTCCTCACATGAAGCGATAAGGAGGGCTGTGCACTGTACAAGGGAGGGAAGGATAGTACTATATCATGTTTATATTCTTCACTTCGGGGGTCCAAATTCAAATCTCTAGGGGTGGGGGGGTTTGAATTTTTATAAGGCACGTGCATCAGCAGCATTACGTACCTGGTGATCTCGTCCTGCGGGATTTTGGTCAAATGAAGCGTATGAACTCACAAGTCAAAGCGTAAGTTATAGAGATATTCTAGACAAGCAAGCACGACTCACAGAGCGCCGAAAGCGAGAACATATTTGAATACAATTCATGGAGCTTGGTATGGACCAAGTTCGAGTTAGTACTTGGCGAGCAGCATCTCCAGCTTAATTGGCATATCCTCCTCATTGAAAGTTACGATACATGTGAAGTGACTTATTCTAGAAAGATACCTCGTAACTTAGAAAGCGACCTCGTTTTCTGCTATTTCAGACTGCTTTCAGGCTTGAGAAAATGTATAAGTCACGTGTGATGTACCTGGTCTTCTCCTGCCTCGCCCGTCGACCAGGGCACTTGTATCTCGAAGAAGACATACAAGGCTTCATCTAGTACCGAAGTCCGGAGATATGTCAGCCGAATGCGTCGACCTGTCAGCTTCGTGTGGGATTCTATCACGTGACGTATGTTAGGCGTTAAAGATCAGAAGGTTTGCACAAGGCTCTTTCGCCGTTTCATCATATTAACCCTTAACTTTCCCAGTCTTCACAGCCATTTCCATTCGCTCGATCGTTTCGCAAACCGCTCTGCTTAGAAATATAGCTACAAGGAGTTCCGCGGTGTCTGGGAGGAAATATCAAGCACCAATGACCTTCATGTTTACATTTCAGCCATGAATATTAGCATGGCTGCAATGAGGTATTTGGAGTATTCGGAATGCACGAGGAGAATGCTGAAAGGTACAAGAATAGTTGAAGATACATCCAAGAAGTATAATGGTCGCAAATCCACCAGTAAAGTCTGGCTTACGCGCCTCGGCGTCTAACTCCCCCAAAGTCTTCTAATTATAAGTATCGTACCCTGACACAGAGAAAGCCTCTTCCCGCACCAGTACCAGAGAATACGCCACACCCAAGCTTGATCCGGCTTCTGATACCAAGCATCTTCTTCTCGAAAGCGGGATTCCGTCTTCCAGAATTCGTAGATGGTGTGCATCACGCATAATAGCCTGAATAATCGACACGCTTCCAGACCGTAGCCTGGGTCAAGTATCACACCCTTGGCAGCTCAAGCAACGACTCCCGGCTCCCACTAGCAACTTGGTCCTCTGGATATTCCCCGGGACAGGGACTTTTTAAAGTTGGCGTCTGGATCTCACATCACAACTCTTTTTCTAGAAACGGGAAGCCCGTCTGTTGGGGTCCTCCCACAAATAGAAAGAGTTGAAGAAAAACTCGACACCACAGGTTCCCGATCATGCATCAGTCGAGGGTGCATGCATGGCATCCGGTCCTATCATCAGGCTGCGTCCGTACAGAAGCCAAATGGCTGCTTGAGGAGCGATATGCGTGAGTGAGACAAATATCACGGGCCCGTCACACAAGCTAGGCCGGTGATGGCAGAATATGTGAGAGCGAGGGGGAGTCCAAGCTGGATGCTGGCTGAGACCTGGGGAAGAAAGTGAGGTCAGGTAAGGTGAGGTGAGGGTGAGGTGTGAAGTTAAATAGAGAGCTCAGACCATAGCGTGTAGCAGTAGTAAGGCTCTTATCGACAAGGACTAGCGTGAAATATGCCATCCTCCCTCACCCATCCGCAAAGTATAAACTTTGGACGACAATCCTCCACCAAGTACTGAGCCAGCTTTATAAGCATCGACCTGTGCTCTCTCCAATCTTTGCTCATCACCGCGAGGCTCTGTCCTGGATCTCAACATCAGCACCATCTAAGCTAAGCTCGACGGTCCACTTCAACAATGGAGTACCCGTACTTCACCACCACAGCCCCGCAGCCTCAATACCAATTCCTCCAAGTTGGTCTCCCTCCAACGCCAGCACACACGCACCCCGGATCTACCCACTCAGATGATTACAGCAACTCCCCTCCTGTTCGTGAATTTCATAAAGTAAAGCCCTACTCACAGTCCTTCCTGACCCCTACACAGGATGCGTTCGAGTTCCAGAACTTCGATGCATTCAACCACTTCCCCGGCAGCAACGGCATGCCCACGAACAAGCCTCCCACCCCGATTTCGCAACAGATTTCGCAACACAAGGGCTCTATTGGCGGCGGCGGAGCAGCAAATCGTCCCTACGATGTCAATGGGGATGTGAACAATAATACCAACCAGCTAGGTGGCAGCAACAGCGACGACGATGATAACATGACACCTGCGCAATCCCGCCGCAAGGCTCAAAATCGTGCAGCGTAAGCAGCCTCCCGTTTTCTTCCCGCATCACCAAGAACTGACAAACTTCCCTTAGCCAACGAGCATTCCGCGAACGCAAGGAACGCCACGTGAAGGATCTCGAAGCTAAGCTCGCAGCCCTAGAAAAGAATTCTGCCTCTGTCGCAGAAGAGAACGAACGACTCAAGCTCCAGCTCCAGAAAGCTGCCACCGAGAACGAGATTTTGAAGGCTACATCTGCACATAACTATCGAGGTGGATCAGAGCCATTGCCCAATACGGGTCCGATGCGTTATTCTCCTACCGATTTTTACACCGAGGTGTTACGCGCGCACGAGAACAAGACTCCAAGCCATCGGATCGTGACGAGCGATACAGGCGAGAGACTGATGGCCGCCGGTGCGACGTGGGACTACATCATCAAGCATCCTCTATACATCAGAGGTCTGGTCGATGTCGGGAATGTCAGTGACAGATTGAAGAAGGTCGCAAAGTGTGACGGCCAAGGACCAGTGTTCGAGGAGCGAGATATCATTGACGCAATCGAAAAGAGTGTTGCAAGTGGTAGCGACGAGTTGTTGTGACGATACTGTACTCCATGTTTGGATGATACGAAGCATGTATAGCGGATACCTATGGTGTTTTGGACAGGAAGCGGAAAATATGGGATTCATTTTTGGGGGTTAAGGGTATGATTTTTTTGCTTTTAATACGGGCGGTGCGTGGAGTTTTGCTTTTCGACATCATGTTAGTGGTTCATTGCAGAGTCGATGTATTTGTCTGCCACTATATATCTGGACTTGCTAATGTTCCTAGGCTTAGTTGCCTCATGCCCCATGCTGTGTTCTACTTAACTGTCGATATTGTTGTATAAAAACATCCGTACGTCAGCTGCAGAATATACAAGCAAGTGGACGCAAAGTACTGTGCTCCCAGACCTGCTCCGGTTATTGTACGATAAGGCTCAACCACACCGCCATTATGTGCTCTGTGCTTCACCCCACACACAAGCTCGAACGAAACACAATATCTGCAAGGCCCTCAACCCTGCGAACTCTCAAGCCAAGCTCTACAAACTTCCCTAGCTCTTCAAATTCCAAGCTCTCAAGCCTGCAAGCCTAGAATCTGCAAGCCCTCAAGCCCTCCATCCCTAAACTGCTTTACCTCCTGCATCCACACAAACACACTTCACGTTCCTCGTTCCTCGCTCCTCGAACAAATCACCAGACCCACCTCTACCCCAGAAATTCCCATCCCTTCTCCTAACGTCGTATCGACCGTTGAGCGGCACTGCAGACCTTAGTCTTCCCTGCCGAGGCCAGGCCCCGATGCGGTAAGTCCCACTGAATAAAGGCCCGAGATGTACCCGGAGAAGTATGCGGAGGTAAATCACGCCACGATGTTCGTGCCCATATGCAGCAGAGGCGGCGTATTGATTCTGCCTTGTGGTCCACTTGTGCTGGTTGTTAGGTATGCGGGTTTATGGCGTATGTAGATAGATGCGAGGCCAATCCCACGCCCATGTACTTCAAGCTGTTCTTTTCTTAGAAACATATTCAAAGTTCAAACTCTACGCTTCGACACATTCGCAAACTCTCCTCAAATATGTTTCATCTTGCAGATCTCCTCCACATATGTACTGTTCAGAGTCAAAACAATATTAAACTAAGATATGCACGACAGCAATTGCAAGGTAGGTACATATTTGCGGCATAGCATACGTACGACACACATCCGGAAACGGACCCAACTCTTCCGCATTCGGCCCCCATCCCCCACCCAAACCCAGCCATGAAACCCGACATCTTGGTTTTAGTCGCCGACTATCACTTGAGCTTTGATCTTTCATTTGTTCGCACGTGGCGTTCGGCAGATCGACAGAGAGAGTGGGAGAGAGATAAGAGAGGACAGGGGGCGGGAGCTACCCCACCTGTTCGTTGTGTGCTATACCAGAATTGGGGGGTGTTGATATTGTAACGTAAGTGTGGTCGTTTCTTTATGGGGGAGCTGAGGAGGTTTAGGAGCAGAAGGGGGAGTAAAGAAAGTGAGGTTATGGTGCTGTTCACCGGCTTTTTGGTGGAGAGATGAGATGCAAGATGGGAAGTCGGCAGCCAGGTGCTTGGGATGTGCATCGGTGTTTCTTTTTGGTTGCCGAAGACAGAGAGGGAGGCTTGCGTTGCTGTTTTTGCGCGTTGTCCTGGAATTGCGTCAAAGAATTGAAGACTCGATGTCCCAGGAAGATTCGATGTTCAAGAGCTACCATATGTCAAGTGACCGCGTGGGCACACTAGTATAGAAACCGTTGCCTTGAACCAAGCTTTGAAATGCCATGTCCTTGATTTGCTTGGGCATTGTGGCAAATAACTAGTCCTTCAATTTGCACTCTGTATTCCGGCATGAGCATTACTCATTCAAGGAATTGCCTAACTCATTCCGTTCCGTCCTTGTTTTCTGTCCCATCTTGTCATTTCCCTTTGTATAAATGTCCCTATAAGTTTGCGAACTTTTAAGAAATCAGAATGATATTAGTGACATACCTTCTTACTCAAAAGTCAAATCTTGCAGCAGCGAACCATCGGCTAGCTCCCAGTCACTGTCCCAAGCTTGCCCCTCCATAATTCCACACACATAAGCAGGAGCAATCATTCGATAATGCCCATTCTCAAGAGGTCGAATAATCATCGGAACGTCAAGCCCAGCTAGAAGCGCGATATGGTCTCCCTCACGAATGGAGTGTGGTGCCATGCCCAAAGTGTTTGAGGAATCTGTTCGAAAGAGTGTTTGATAATGTGCGGTTCGCATGATTGTGTAATTTAGTGTGGCTTGATTGTGGTCGCTGCAGATTCTCTCCCATGCGCTGAATTCTTGGGTTTGCAGGACTGAGGAGGCTTTCGAATGCTTTAGCTCTTTTCGAACCCATCTCAACCGCGACAGTTCTTTGTTCGCAATCCAGATCGTTTGTTCCTCAGTTTCTGGCTGGGCAGCCTTTGGGCCTCGTTGTGAATCTGGCACTATAGTCGCGTTTGATTGTTCTTTCATGATGTTGCTTCTCCATCCATCCCAGGCACCTGTATGACTCGTGCCTTGAAATTTAAAATTACCTTGGATATAACTAAGGAAACAAGATTGTAGATCTCGCTGCGCATGTTCTCCTTCCTGGTGTTGGTTCACCGTCGAGGAAACGAATGATATGAGCTTCTTCAAAACGTGGATATTCCATACCCGCAAGATCGATTTACTCAACTCGGGGCGAGTGCTTAAGAGATCTATCCAGAAAGACTCGCTGGGTTGGAGATTACGTGACCAACTTAAGTAGTCTTCTGGCTTCCCAAGGCTTTCTATATTATGTGCCAAAGAAACCCTAGCGTAGACAGACACTGTCTCAAAGATTCTGCCTTTGCACGAGAGTAATAGATCCTTGCTCGAGAACGAAAGCTCTGGGGATGACAAGCCGGAGGCGCAAAAGCCCTGCCCTCTTTCCGGGTAGGGACGAGCCGGATATGTGCGCTCATGCCAATTCGGCGACCATGACGAAAGACCTAGGTTGGCACCCAACTCCCTGACCTGTTTTAGAATGTTCAGACTTCTACTCTGTAGCAGAAGCGCTTTTGTGGTTTCTCTATACACTGTTGCGACATCTTTAGAATAGTCCGGACGTGGTAATGGTAACCCAGCTGTCTGCAACAGTGAATGTAAAGCAAAGATCTTGTCACGAGGGTCCGAAGACAAGTATGTTCGACTAGCCTTCAATATGGACCCAACTCCGGATCCCGAAGACTTTTTTGAGCCGGTCCCATGATTTTCCAGATCACGGAAGATCCTGAAGTCGTTTAATAGGAAACGGTAGCAGCCGGCTAATTTAGCGTTTGTACTCGCTTTCCTGATAATTTCTGAGGCAAGGATGATGCCACGGTAATCGATGACAACGTCGTCCATGCACATCGTCGCCGATTTGCTCAAAAGCACTTCCTGTATCACCCAAATTCGCCGAAACCATGGTATAAAACGTCCTAAATAACACAGATCTTGTGCACGATCAGTAAGGGAAGCCAGTGATTTGATCACAAATAGTGATCTCAATTTCCTAGCCTTGCTTGCCTAGTCTTTCTCAGAGCTAAGCTAGGCTGAAATGGGCACCTCAAAATTCTGGAGTAATGAAAGCATATTGAAAGCTGGTACAGAAAGGAGAGGGCCGAAAAGTTCCTGGGGGGCTTAGACATTGAAAGCGCTGATGCCTAATCCGACTTAAATGGAATAGAAAGTTGTATTGATCTTGAATGTATAGCACCAAGATGCACCGTTTCCACATCAAAAGAAAAGAGGTGCAGTGCATACCTTGAGGCTCGGCCATGAGAGCGATTTCCAAAACTTTAGTCTTTCTCTTTTCTCTGTCAAATTCCCTAGCAGCGTCTCCTAAGTCTCTATACCATTTCAATGTGGAAACTGCTCGTTTGCGTAGTTTCTTCAAACGCTCGGTCCCGAGCCAAACCTGTACTTGAGCTGCAGCCGAGTAAACTTCTCCCATCATCAAGACTTGATGATTTCTTTCGAGAACTGCTGCTGCAGACTGGTTGATGCAGATCGCATCGATCCAAAGCAGGATGGTCTCATCTTGACGACGTCGAAATCGCTTCAAGGCAGCTTCGCAGTTGGCTGTAATCAGAAGTGCTTGGCCCTCGCAGATTACTCGACGACTCGGTGTTTGTCCTTCCCAGCAGTATGATATAGCGTAGTATTCTGGCGGCGTGTCAAGGGAGATCTCGAGGATCTTGAAGTTGAGTGGGGTGTCGTATGAGTCGGCGCCGTGTACTTCGAGGACTCTAATATAACGTTCGCCTGTGAGAGGTTGGTAGCTGTAGGGGGGAAGATCGGTCGGGGTCTGCGAAGCTGCTGGCTTTTTAATAATTGCGGACTTCGAGCCTGCTAGAGCCGAATGTCGTGAACCCATCCTCGAAAGAGGCCTGTTAAGAGAGACATTAAAGTAAAAACAGTGGATAGATTGCGAGGTACAGAGAATAATGGAACCGTGGCAAGGCTGAGAAGACTCAAATTCGAGATGCGGTGTCACCTGAAAGCAAGCCTGAATTGTCCCCCGAGCCTGCCGCCGTTAGCCTGTGCGCCCAGGCTGCTTTTCATGCTTTCAACTCGTTTGAAAAACTAAAGTCTCCCTTTTCGTTTTACACGTTCTTTGCAATTCTTTAATAGTTTGACCCTTAATTCAACGGAATGCTTTAGAGGAAGCCAAAGTGTGTTTGCAGCCATAGTTTGAGAAAGTTGACAAAAATATCAAAAAGTCGGAATTTTATTGTAGGGCTGTAAGTAAGCAAATGGCCCTGATCGCACAGACCATCGCCAGTAGGCTCGTTAATGACGTGGACAATGACTAGCGCCAGCCTCTGACCGAGTCGCGTTCTTTTACTAGCTAGGATGCACGCGCCTATGCTCAAGCCTCACAACTGTTGTTTATCTATGGCCGTTGGACAGCCTTGAAGATCGGTATTGATCTGCCGCGCATGCAAGATAACGGATCTTGTCGATGTCTCTGCTGCAAGACTACGTGACATTTGAAGAAATTTCATGAAACATTAGCATGCATGGAAGAAACTGCAAAACATGATGGGGACGAAGAAGCACAAAAAAAAAAAAAAAAAAAAAGGGAACGACGATGAGAAAGCTGGGGCCTTGTCAAGGTTGACTAGCGAGAGGGTGTGATAATTAACTCGCTAATCTCACTCTCGCATTCCCTCTAGAACAGAAACCACTTCAGATGTAACACGACGAAGAAATGCCTCCAGATCGTGGCCGTGCCTCGAAAGCATGCGTTACATGCCGCAAGATCAAAACAAGATGCTACGAGTCCGATGCCATCGGGAGACCATGCCTCAGGTGCGAAAGACTTCGACAGACCTGCTCGTTGGAAGTTGTATCTCTTGAAGACCGTCAGGACCTTGGCGCCTCACATCGCCAAGAAGGCGAAGGCTCTCACGATGAGAGGTGCGTTTGTCTTCCCAGAAGATAGCAGGGCCTACTGATAGCCTACAGAATAAGCCGACTTGAACAAACTGTCTCAGCCCTTGTGGAGAAGCTCGGTGAGCGTCCTGGGAGATGGGTGCCGCATCCGGATGTGTCAAGCACATCTCCAACCAATCCACCCCCAATCAATGAAGTCACGCCCGAAGTTCCATCTGCTGCGCCCGTTTTCCTGATCCGAGATGTTGCTTCTCATGTCGGTGTCCAGCAGCAGCAGTCTGCACCAGCTCCACCACGTGGTCTGCGGCATCTTGATATCATCAACCAGGGACTCATCTCCCTCGACGATGCTATTATCTTGATCAAACTGTTAGTGAGCCGCCCCGACATGAATATCCCCCCTAATGCAGATCAGATTCCAAGAGCATTATGGAAGATGGGTTTCATATAGTGAAACTGTATCGCCTGATGCATTACTAGCAGACATACGGGAGTCGCCTTTGCTGCTATGTGCGTGTTGCTTAATAGCCGTCCGGCACATGTCATGGATTTCAACAGCAGAGTTGGCACCGCGACTATTTCAAGAAGCAAAGTCTCTCCTCTCTACTACATTGCTGGACATTCCTCAATCAATTTCATTCTTCCAAGCTGCTGTCATCCTGTCTATGTGGTCGACAACTATTGGCCAGAGCCCCTTGAGTATAGACAACTGGTTACTAAGCGGCTTCGCTCTCCAGCACTCTTTGGCAAGCAACATATTCGCATCCATTAGCAGTGGAAGTCGTCCCGCTTCTCTGAGTAGGAATGAGCTGGATCGTCGTTGCATTTGGAATCATCTCTCTCTTGCCCATCTTCAGTAAGCACATTCATAATACCCGATGACACTCCTTTCTGATGATTCTAGTTACTGCGTTGGCACGAGACGGAAAGCGATGTTTGATATCCATCAAATCAACAAATGCCGTGAAGTCCTTGTGGCTGATCAAATCACCAATTTTGAGACGCGCATGGTCGCTGAGATCAATCTGTACTGGATAATCTACGAAAGCTGTGCAGCCATTCAGGTAGACTTACCCGGCACGCAAACATCTCTTCATCAATGGAGGGAAGAATGGAAATTTCTTTTTGGTAAGTCATCTTCACCTAAGGTCCAGAAT
This sequence comes from Acephala macrosclerotiorum, assembly GCA_014904845.1. Taxonomy (NCBI): domain Eukaryota; kingdom Fungi; phylum Ascomycota; class Leotiomycetes; order Helotiales; family Mollisiaceae; genus Acephala; species Acephala macrosclerotiorum. Next base: position 41,201 of record MU119299.1, read on the forward strand.
CTTCTCACTCTTGGACAGACCAGCCACGCTCGCAATTCATCCAGATGGGCTTCCATTCGCTCAACTTCTTGTTTACGACCGAGCCTTGAAGTCAAGATCAGCTGCTGTCAGAGAATCCCTTCTCTCAGAGATGATACGCCTCTCTGCAGCAATCATCCAACTCGCTCTCGACACCACAGACGTCCGGACTCGACATCTGAGCGACCACATTTACCACATGATTACCTTCGCTGCCGTCACACTCTGTCGATTGCTCCATATGTATGGGGCTCAACTAACTGCCTCGCACAATATTGTCGAGCTGGACTCTCTTGTTCTCACTCTGGTCACATGGCTCCACTCCATCGGCCTCCCTTGCCATGTTGCTCAGACACTCGGAGATGTGGTAGCAGCATTCCACAAAGAACTACGACCAAACGCGCATCCAAGTCCGTATGCACAGGCTCAAGACGATATCGAGCTCTACTTTCCGGAACTACTTGGCATTGAAATGTACGCAGACGGGAATTTTGATTTCAATCCTGATTGGGAACCATACATTCAAGGACCTGCGACATAAGAATCTATCAGACAAGGATCATTCTACCAAAATCGCTCAAAGCTTTCTACTTCCCAGTGTACTTTTTCTCAAGCCATCGGAAAACAGGGAAAGTCAACGCAGAGAACGCGAACGTCAACTCATGTCCGATGTTGGCCCCCTTCTTCCCAATCAGTTCAGCAATTAGTCCCGTGTACCAAGTGATTTTCATTCCAAGAACGGCTCCAAGAAAACCGAAGCAGAAAGCGCCGATTGCACCCCATCCGAAAGGCAGAAGATCTTCCTTGCTCCATGAATCAAGATTATATCGACTCCACCTTCCATCGCGGAAGATGAAATGTTCTTCGGCCACCACAACAATATGAATCACCGTCCAGTATCCAATAATGCTCAGAAATGTTTGAAGGGTAGCTTCAGGGAAGAGCCTCGCGGCACAGCATCCAATGTTGACTGCAGCAATGTATCCGCAACTAACGAGTACAACTCGAGGGATTCGAAGAGCCCATGGGCCGAAGTTTTGAGCATGCATGGCGAAGGAGTAATTATTCGGAATATTGTTCTGCCAATCATGTCAGCTGTCATCTCAAAGAAATTGCTTTCAACATGGACATACGGGTATCGAACTCAAAGCAGCCAATGCCATGAGGAATTTCCCAAAGCCGCCAGCCGGCTCCAAAGCCATCTTTAATGGTCCCCCAACGCCATATGCCTGGTATGCATGCTTCCAAGCAGCGTTACCTTTAGTACCCGAAAAGAGTGCCGCGCCCAGTGTCTCGACAAGGACTGTTGGAACAACTATGAATTGTCAGCAAACCCCTCCCCCATGGGTTTTGAGAATACTCACAGATACCAATGTAGGTAGCCCAGAAGATCTTGTACCTTGGTGTATTGACGGGCATCCTGACATTGTAATCCGCAGCACAATTGATCCAGGAGACAGCGAATGAGAAGATGACCGCCATGAACGACAACGCAGCGGCAGCACCATTTGGCCCCGTTTGAGACTCGACGGCATCTCCATGAAAGTGTGGAGCTCCTGCGCCAGCGGCCACACACCAAACGATGAATGGCAGAACCCAGATGAATGCGTCGAGACGATGGATCCATGAGATCCCGAGAACGCAGATGATCCATACCGTTGTGCATATTATGAGAACTCCAGCCCATTGGGACATTTGTCGTTAGACAAGGCTGCGAGGACCGAAGCACCAGAGATGCTATTGATGGCGTTCCATCCTGTTGTGGAGACCGTTGAAAAGACAACGACGAGGAGGTTTCCCCAATAGCCGAAGGAGTAGCGTCTATCAATGTTAGGGCTAAGTAGCAGTAAATGGGAGGTGTGTCATACGAAAAGGTTGTCATCCGCAACCCCGTCAAGCCAAAGGAAGTGGTCCATGCAGGCAGTAGACATGATGCAACGTTCACGACGAGGATGATAGCGAAGCAATCCCAAAAGGACAAGCCCATGCTTCCACCAACCATTCCAGTGGAGAGGGTGGCTACGGCCATGTTGGCACTTAGCCTGGAAGAAAGTCAACTTCATCTGAACAACTCGGGAGTGGATGTAGTGGAGAGTTGACTTACCAGAAGGTGCACGCATTCCAGACATGAGTGGTATTGCTCAATCTCGCTTCATCCGTAACCCTCTCAATGCCTCCAGCCTCGACAGAGAGCTTCTTAGCCCAAGCGCGGAAACCACCACGAATAGCCCCTTCTCCAATTGATGAATTGTCGGTCTCATCGGTCGGCTTCTCTGCGGAGAACTTTGGCTTACTGTCCATCGCCGAATTCATTTTGAAGTATCAGCTTCGAGTTGATGATCTTGATGACAACCATCATGGACTTCGATGATGTTTTATATTTTCCAGATGCTCAATGTTGCTGAAGTCGAGATGAGCTTATCACCGCTGCGAATGGTATCAGCCCTGTATCCAGGGCGTTGGTGTATCACCGCGGTACCAACCGCGGTATGCCGTAGGTTAGATTAGAAGAAGCTGCGAGTCTGATTGGATTTCGAAAGCCCACTACGGCATGCCGTGGGCTGGACCAGAAAGAGATAGGATTCTGATTGGAGTTCAATATCAGCACCGCGGTATGCCGCCGGCACGCCTCGGAACCGCTTATCAACCCCTTTGGAGGGGCACGCCACGATCGACGGGAGCATCCGTAAGACCAAGGAAAGGTTCTCTATAAATTGTCACATAATTTGAGATGGGAATTGCGAATAGATCACGATCACTAAGAATCCATCAAATCGGTCTTCGAAAGAAATTTTTTTTCAGCAAAACATGCCTACAGCCAGCTCCCCCGATCTCGAAACTACCCGTCCCGAGGCTTCTTCTTTTAAGAACGGCAACAAACCGAGAACTGCAATGGAGCAAAGTACCTTGGCCCGTCGAGGGCTGGGGCTTCGAGGTGTTGACTACAGCTCCGTTTCTCCTGGCTACACACTGGTCGCTCACCTGACCTCCCCTGGAACAGTTCGCTTGATCGCCAATGACGACACAGAAGCACATCGCTGGGAACTCCCATATCGACCTGGTAGACATGCACGAATCCTTCCAAATGGCAACTTGGCATACAATGGAGTTCACCCAGATGCCCCTCGCTTGTTCCCTCTTTGGCAGAAATACCGAGGCGGAGTCATGATGCGGGTTGACTCAGCCGGCAACGTGGTATCGGAGCATCGCGATCCCATGGCTCACCATGACCAACACCATCTCGGGAACGGAAAGATTCTCTACACCGCACTTGAAGAACTCACACCTGAGCAGGCAGCATCTATTCCAGGCGGGATCCCAGAAAGTGAAGCACCGGACGGAAAAGTTTATGCAGACTGCATCAAGCACGTCTCAGCAACCGGCGAGCTCCTCTGGTCCTGGAAGGGAATCGAGCATCTCGAACCGAACCTTTTCCCCCTTCAACCTCACTACACACGTGATCACTGGCCTCTCATCAACAGCGTCTACCCCCTCAAAGACGGTAACATTCTCGCTTCTCTCCACAGCGTATCAGCCGTCATCATCATATCCCGTGAAACCGGCTCCATAATCTGGCATCTCGACTCCACCGTCGTAGCACAACAACACTGTGCCTCCGAACTTGGGAATGGCAACATCCTCGTCTTCGACAACGGGGCCTTCCGCCATCGTGAATCAGCCACTTATTCCCGGGTCATCGAAGTCTCCCGCGCCTCAAAGGACATTGTCTGGGAATACAAAGATCCGCATCCAATGACGTTCTTTACTCCTTTCATGGGCGGAGCGCAAAGACTGGAGAATGGGAATACGTTGATTACGGAAGCGGCGTTTGGGAGGGTGTTTGAGGTTACGAAGGAGGGAAAGATGGTTTGGGAGTGGGTTAATGACGTGTTTGCTGATTATAAGGGTTTGGATACGAGGGAGATTGAGGGGTATTTTGATTATCCTGCCAATGCGCTGTTTAGAGCGTATAAGTATACACCAGAACAGATTCCTTGGTTGAAGTAGTGAAACGCAGTTTTGGGAAGGCAGGCGTCTGGGCTGTGATATCCTGCTTGGGGCTCGTCAGTTCTTGTACTCTTTGGATATTGCAACAAAAATTTGGGCACGAAAAGGCTAGTTACGGATTAACGAATAAATGCAAGGAGCTTGATTCTCATCTTCGATACGAATGTCCTTCCCTTTATAAATCACTACAACAGACTTCAAATCCAAAACGCCGCCCCTTTCGCAAACTCACACCTCTCCAGCCCCCAGCTCCCCATCAACAAGTAAAATTAACGTAAGGCCCCACAACAATATCCTCATTCATCAGCGTAATATTAAACCTCAACCCCGCACTCTCCTTTACTTGACTATCATCCACCCCCCAAACAAACGCCAACTCGCCCATCCCCCCTCCCAACCCACCACCACAAACCTCCGGCGCAACCTCCTCCAACGTATCTCTCTTAAACGGACCTTGAAACGTCCCAAGCACCGTCGGATTAATCAATGGGATTATATTGTTCCAAGTTGGTGCAAGACCGGGGAAAGAGGATAAGGAGCGGGCGGCGATGATGGGGTGGTTGTGCGCGTAAAAGGGGACGGTTGAATTACAAGGGATGTTGAAGAAGAGGCTGCAGCCTTGGGCGCCGAGGCCGGAGAATTGGAGGTGCATTATTGTGTAGACTCTGTCGTGGACTTCTATTTCAAGAAATAATTAGTACTTGAGTCCAACATTTAAAATAAGGTTGGTGGGAGCGAGGGAAACATACTTCCAGATCCAGGTTTTCCTCCACAACCGTCATTGTAACCCACTTTCTGTGAAGCTTCGAAGTAGATACCGTTGTTGTATTGGCGTTGGAAGGTCGAGTTTGGTTGAGATTCATAGATAGTGTAGATTTCACCCCAGCCCCAGGGGCAGATTTTGCCGATGGGACAGGTTGTTGGGATCTGTTCTCGGGCAACGTGGGCTTGAGCTATGTCGGCGAGAAATGGGGAAAGGAATAAGACGAAGTTTGAGAGAAGCATCTTTTGTTATCGTAACGATTGGTCTTGAACGAGTGTATATGTCACTTGAGTATCGCAGTCGTTTGAATCGAGAAACATGCAATATTCAAGTCTTCTTCCGACCGAGAGTTAAGCATATATTTAAACTTCTCCACGACTTGCATCAAGATGCAGCCCATCGGAACAAAATACGGAGTGGCTTTTCCTCCCCTCAAATCAAACAACAGAAGCTACAGTCCTTCCCGTGTCAAGCGAAAAGATCAGATGAGTACCAGGCAATGGTTTATTCCCGTTACGCAAGGGACCGCAATACGAGACGCCACAGCGTTACTTGCTTTACGCTACGGACTTCTTTGAGCAACGTATGATAGTGCTACGAGTGAAAACATGATACTCGCTTCGTAAAGTTGGTGCAGGTGATGAATTGCGGAGGCGGGGAAATACTAAAGTATTTAAAGAGAGCGGGGTCGGGTGGATGTCACGTCACAACGACGTTACCTAGGTACAAGCCGAGGCCACTGGATCTTGCTTCTTTACACCTAAAAGTGAAATTGCCTCTTCGTGCCTTCGAACATGGCTTGGAAGCCCTTTACAGTACGAGCACTATTATGGATGACCAAGGGCACGTCCGTGTAGCAATAATCTTGGGAAATAGCCCCATCCCCCTTCAACTTGCAAAACCCTCATAGATGAAGAACCAGAGGTCATTTGGCCAGAAACTTGAATGAAACCATGTATAAAAAAATAATTGGATTACCAGAAAATGTATTCCTGCACGTGGCTGTATATTCGTGATGCATTGATGGCAATCGGACTTTACCTCCGTTGAGGTTCAGGTGCGCTTGACATTTAAATGAGACGACTCGAAGGTTTGATGGTTTAGGTAGAGAGTGCAAAGTCAGAAGAAATCAATGATGACTTGAGGAGATGAGCTTGAGTACAAAGTATGAAACGTGAGGCTGGCAGCGTGTTCTATCTAAATTGGCCTCGGTCCTTAGCAAAGAAGGCTATTGAAATGTCAGATTATCCTTGGTCCTTACGTGAAGTCTAAGAATCCAGCTAAAAACAAAGTAACATGGCTTACAAGAATCAACTCTTGGCATCGGCTCCCATCTTGTACTTCCGCAATACCGCAACCCATTCCCATAATTGAATAATTTCTCACCCACCACGAAATACTCCACCGCGTCCATTTCCATAAACTTGATAGAGCAAGTGGTAGCTTGTGACGAAACTCCCTCATATGAAGAAGTGCGCAAGAACATCATGGAGCAAGATGCTTGCGTCTGGGCCTATGTAAGAAACCCTTTGCCCTTGGTTGTGCTGCTTCTCAAAAATCGCAGCATCGTGCAGCAGCAGTCGTTCATCTGCAGCCGGAATCAGGTCCAGAGTGTGCGATCAGCCGGTCAGCCGGTCATCAGCTGGGGAAAATGTGCTCGCTGATTAATCGATAAGAAGATATAGGAAAGGCTTTAGTTGATTGGCTGATGATGATCAGTTGATCAGTTAATTGATTAGTTTAAGGTAAGTGAAGATATAAATTTATAAGTCTAAAATGACTGCTCTATAGACCTTTTTAATTCGGATTGCACTTCTTTTCTACTAATTATTCAAGTATTCTTCATACTATAGTATTTCTTTCGATAATTTAAAACTTTTTGACGTTATCAATTTCGCACAAAAGGAAAAAACACGCTCACATTTCGAGCTTATTGCTAGTATCGCTATAAAATTTTACACTATACGTGTTAATTCTAGTTATTATTTCTTTTTTTTTTTCTAGTAATCTATATAACTAATTTCACTTTGTAAAAATTCATTTATATATAATCAAAACTAGTTTTATCGCGCGTTAGATTTAAAAACTCGAGTTATTGAAATTAGCGCAAAATCGAAAAAATTTTTCTCAATGTAGAACAATTGAAAAAGAGATTCTAACGATCGAAACAATACGCGATCGATTAAATTAATATTTGTTTTATATCGAGTTTTTTATAGTTTTTTAAAAATCTTTTTATTGTTATTGATATATTTTTTGTATTTAAATCAATTCTTTTCAAAATATTTTTATTTTTAGTGCGAATACAAAATCAAAAAAATCATTCAAATAATTAATGTATCGATTTTCTCGTAGTAAGTTTTCGTTTTTTATTACGCGAAAATAATAAAACTTTGAATACTTTTATAATTATTGAATTTACTTATTTTGATTTTTTTTTTAAAACTTTCGAAATAAGTAAAAATATATTCGAATATAAATAGTTATTTCTATAAAAAATCATAAGAAATTTTATTAATATTTTCGTTTATATTTGTATTGCTTTTTAAACTTTTCGTAATATAAAAAATTGATTTAAATTAAATTTTAATTATTTCGAGCGTTCTTTATTTATTAGATATAAAATAATTTTAAATAAAAAGTTTTTTATTGTTTTTATCGAAAAAAAAGCAAAACTTAAAACAATATACATCGAAAGTATTTCTCAATTTAAAAGTGCGTCGAATTATAGCGTATAAAAAATTCTAGTATATATTTTTATTTAAAACAATTTTTCAAATTTTATTAATTGTAATATTATTATTTAATATAAACTATAAAACTTTGAAAATATTTAATCGTTTTTTAAATATTATAATGTGTATTATTAAATTGTAAATTTTTTTTAATTTTTCGCGTTGTTTTTAAAGTTTTTATTGTATTATTAATTTTATTTTCTTGAAATTTTCATTGAAATTATTATAGTTTTGATCGAATAAATATATCTCAATAATAAAATTAAAAATATAATCAATACAATAAAGTTTTCGTTTTATTAAATCAAAATTCAAGACTTTTAAAAAAGTAGCGAATATAGTATCGTTATTTAATGCATTATTTAAAACGAAATAATTAAAGTTTTTTTTAATAATATCGAAACGCGTAAAAAAAAAAAAAATAATTATTACTTGATTTAATAATAGTAAATTAAATTCGAATTTTTATTTATAAGAATATTAAAAATTTATTAATACTCGCTTTTCTATGCATTAAAAACTTTAACAAACTAATTAAACGCGTAATATATTTGTAGTTTTTATCAACGAAATATATTACAATTTTAATAATATTAATCTTTTCGTATTTTAAACTCCAATTATTAAACGTAATTGTAATTCGAGATTTCGTTTGTTTGATTTTTTTTATAATCTCAAACTCGAAATAATTAAATATATTGTAAATTTATTGCGCGATCGTTAAATTGAATATTGAGAGTATTATTACGATATTAATATTCGCAATTTTGAAACATTTTTATAATCTTTTGAAAAATACTTTATAGTATTTGATTTTATCGCAAATAATTTACTTAAAAAACGCGTTTTTAAATTCGAATTATCGAAAAAAAATAATATAATCGTAAAAATTATCGATTTTATCGAAAAATTATATTGATTTATTTGTTTTTAATTTTACTATTCTCTATATATTCTTTTATTCTTTAAAACAATATATAATAACTATATATTATCGAGTATTTTTAATATTATTCGCGTCGAAATAATATTTTTATTTTTTCGAGAATTTAATATTATAATAACTTATAAATATTAGTATATTCGATAATAATAATATAATTAAATAATATACAAAACTTACAATACTATATTAAAAGTTTATTAAGTTTTCTCTTTACAATAAAAATATATTTAATTCGTTATATTTAATTTATTCGCGATTTTTTAATTATATCGACTATTGTATAATATCGTTACAAATTGATTACGTGAATAAACTTATCATCGTAAAAAAATTCTCTAAAAACGAATAAAAAGTAATTTATCGATTTATTGATATTTGGAAATTTCTTAAGATTGTAATTATTATTGTAAATAGACTTTGATTGAAAATATAAATCTCGACGAAAATTAAATTGTAATATAAAAATTAGCTTTTTAAAAATCGAGAATACGTTCGATAAAAAAGTAATAAAAAGTGTAAAAATATCGATAGACGTTGTAAAATCAATTTACTCGAATTCTAAAAACGTTGAATTTCTAGTAGAGATTATTTTGATAATAATAATAATAATAATAATAATAATAATAATAATAATAATAATAATAATAATAATAATAATAATAATAATAATAATAATAATAATAAT